>JAWQEG010002710.1:52500-54543 GCA_033782935.1 Petrolisthes cinctipes
CACCACCCATACCTGTGAATGAGTTCTCTTACATGTGATCATAGAAGGTTATATATTATGTTTAAATTCAGTTAATGTAATGTAAATATGTATCAATTTCAGTTAATGTAAATATGTATCAAATTCAGTTAATGTAATGTAAATATGTATCAATTTCAGTTAATGTAAATATGTATCAAATTCAGTTAATGTAAATATGTATCAAATTTAATGAAAATATGTATCAAGGTAGAATCGCTGAAGCACAAGTTAAAATCCTGAGTACCAAGGCGCCTAATAATATCAAACTATCCAACCAACTAGAGCTGACCCTCGGCAAGTGAATGAAAAACAAGATTGTCAGCACAACCAAGTCGAACCAGAATTGTTAGGGAGAGAACAGAATTTTTTTTTTTTTTCAGTCTCTCTGTCGGTGTGTATTCTGTCCCCAATAACTCTTTTCTTAGCCTACATTCACGTTTTACTCCTTTCATTACATCTTTTCTCATATTAGTTCATTTACTAATCCTATCTCTTCTTTCATTTCCTTCCTTTCATTATATTCTGCTTATGCATCAAATAATGTTTACTTAATTGTCATCCATTTTCAGCAAAGCATTCATGTTGCCAATTCTTCCAATGCATAATGCGTAGTATAAAAATATATAACAATACCTATAAAAACAAGAGAATGTAAAGGAGGAATGCAGCGATAACTTTGTAGGAAGTGAGATGGGAAAAGTTGAGAAAAATATTGAGATAAATAAGAAAATAAGAGAAGTCCGTGAGTGGGAACTTTCAGTGGAAACAGGGAGGAAAGCGAAATAGAAATGAGGATGAATGAGAGTAGTTTAGGATAAGAAAGAAAAAGGGAGAGGCAGAGGAAAGTAAGAGGGAGGAAAGAGAGAGAGAGAAGGTGGTGGGACGGAGGGAAGGAGAGTAGAATCTTGTACAAGGAAGGGTGGGAAGGGAGAGAGGGGAACGTATGGAGAGTGAGAGTGAAATAGAGAGGAGAATGAGGGAGAGGAGAGAGAGAGATAGAAGAAAAGGTCAAGGTATCCGGAAGTAGTAGGAGTAAACGAGAATGGAAGGAGGAGGAGGAAGAGAAAGATTGAGAAAAAATGGAGGTAATTGCATCAAACAAACCTGCATACGTAAATATATACATGCAGAGAGAGTGAGAGTGAGAGTGAGAGAGAGGGAGAGAGAGAGAGGGGGGGGGAGATAGAGAGGGCGAGGGAGAGGGAGAGAGGGGGGGGGGGGAGAGATAGAGGGAGAGAGAGAGAAAGAGAGAGAGAGAGAGAACAAAGAGCTAGTAGATAGAAAAAGTACAGTTTTTTTTTTTTTTTTTTTTTTGAGAGAGAGAGAGTGAGTTAGAGATAGGCCAGACAAGGGCAAAGTGACGATGGCGAGTGAGAGTGGAATTGGAGAGAGAAGTGTGGAGTGGGTGTTGGTAATTGGGGAAGCAGTGGAAGTGGAGGGATGAAAGGAGAGAGAGAGGAAGGAAAGGGAAATTGGATAGGGTTTGTGAAGGTATAAAAGTGAATGATACAGTGGTAGTAAAGGTGGGAATGAAAGTGGAAAGATAAGTGGAGGCCGAGAAGTAAATATATGGAAGTAAAAAAAAAAATAAAGTGATGAAAAGTGGAGAAAAAAAATGAGAGAGAGGAAGAAAGTAATGTGATGTGGAATGGGTGGTGGAGGTGGAATGGGTGGTGGAGGTGGGAAGTGGAGAGATGAAGGGAGTGGAGGTGGAATGGGTGGTGGAGGTGGAATGGGTGGTGGAGGTGGAATGGGTGGTGGAGGTGGGAAGTGGAGAGATGAAGGGAATGGAGGTGGGAAGTGGAGAGATGAAGGGAGTGGATGTGAAATGGGTGGTGGAGGTGGAATGGGTGGTGGAGGTGGGAAGTGGAGAGATGAAGGGAGTGAAGGAGTGAAGTAAGGTGGGTAGCAGCTAGGTAAGGTAATCGATGCTCTGATCAATAAGTTGAGTGTAGGTTCTCCCTTCCCTCTCTCTTCCACCCTCATCTCTCCATCCACCCTTCATTTCCTACCTTTTGCTCT
>JAWQEG010002711.1:0-160000 GCA_033782935.1 Petrolisthes cinctipes
TGTAACGTAAGGTATAGTATAGCCTAATGCAGTGTTGTTTATAGTATAGTGTTAATGTATAGTTTATTGTGCTGCATAATGTATAGTGTAGTGTAGTGTAGTATGGTGTAGTGTTGTGTTGTGTATGGTAGTATGGTGTGTAGCGTAGTATAGTGTAATGTAGTGTAGTATGATGTAGTGTAGTATAGTGTAGTGTAGTATAGTGTTGTGTAGTGTAGTGTAGTATGGTGTAGCGTTGTGTAGTGTTGTGTAGTATAGTGTTGGTAGTATAGTGACTCCCAGGCCAGGCTGCACCGCAAGGCAACTGGTTCACTGCATCTTAACACAACACGCCTCCACTCTCCATCCCTCATGACCTACCCTCCCATCCCTTCCCCTCTTATCATACCTCCCTTCCCCTCATCATTCCTTCCTTGTCCTACTCTCCCCTTCCCTCCCCTCCTCCTTGTCCTACTCTCCCTTCCCTTCCCTCCCTCCATTCCCCTCATCATTTCTTCCCCTCCCTATCCCTTCCTCCCTCCCTTCCTTTCCTACTCTCCCTTCCCTCCCTTCCCTTCCCCTCATCATTCCTTCCTTGTCCTACTATCCCTTTCCTCCCTTCCTTTCCCTTAATCATTCCTTCCTTGTCCTACTATCCCTTTCCCTCCCTCCACTCTCCTTCCCTCATGACCTATCCTCCTTTCCTACCCCAACATTGTCCTACTATCCTCTTCCCTCCCTCTATCCCCTCCCCTCCCTTCTTTCCATCCCCTCCCTCTATCCCCCTCCCCTCCCCTTCTTTCCCCCTCCCCTCCCCTTCTTTCCCCTCCCTTGTCGTCTTATCTCCTTTCCATCCATTCCCCTCCCATCCCATCCTCGCAATCCTTTCCTTCTCCCATCCTCTCCTTTACTACGTCTTACCCTGTTTTGCTATTTATCCTCTTCTCTCCTTTCCTTTGCTTCCCTTCCTTTCACATCATTTCTTCCCTTCAACCTTCCCTGGATAATTGACTACAAATTGAGTTCTAAACTAATAAGATTCTCAGGATTCGATATTAATTGACTTGGTGACCGATGTTATGATTTGCCACAGTACACACATACGACCTTTATATTATTTAGCATTTCACTATGAAGTGATGGTGACCCTTTACTACGTACTGTACGTAAACTCGCAATCCAAAATATGTATCCAGGCTTGCTTCGAATAGCCTGATCGAGCATTAAGCGAGCTCAAGCAAATATGAAACAAAATAAGCGTTGTAATTGGTTCACTAGTATGTCAAATGATTCGAAACTTCAACAAGACCTGGATACAAATTTTGGATTGCGAGTGTACATGCAATCTCAAATGGTAAACAAACATGTAGTGTACAGATGCCCTAATACTTATTTTAGTAAGGGTGTGGATCTCTCTGTCCTCGTAATGTAAACTTTCTCCACCACTGAATGCAATATTATTCCCAGAGTAAGTGGTAGTGGTAGTGTTGGTGTTGTTGTCACTGAAGGTCGGGAGTGCATGGTGGTGGTGGTGGTGGTGGTGGTGTTGGTAGGACTTTCACCTCCTCAGTGGTCTGTGTTGACATCGACTTGCCTGCACACACACACACACACTATCCTTGCTGAGAAATTTGACTCTTCCCAGGGTACAGTCGAGGAACAAAGTATCCAATGCCCTTATAGTTAGTTTGCCATATTTTGTATTATTCTTTTCTATACAGGTGATAATGTTTGGTTTGTGTTTTGTTACAGGTGATAATAATAATAATTAATAATTGTAATAATATATTGTTTGTTTGGTACAGGTAATAATAATAACAATTGTAATAATACCTTGTGTGTGTTTGTTACAGGTAAGGGCAGTAGTGAAGGTGTGTTGTGCTGACCCACGTGCAGGTACAGTACAGAGAGAGAGAGATAGATAGAGAGAGAGAGAGAGAGAGAGAGAGAGAGAGAGAGAGAGAGAGAGAGAGAGAGAGAGAGAGATGGTGGTAATGAGATAGACTGATAGAGGAAAGGAAGGAGTCGAGGGGAAGAGTGAGGTGAAGAAAGGGAATGGGAGAAGGAGATGGAGGAAAGAATAGTGGAAAAGAAAAGAGAGATGGAGGGAAGGAGAGGAGATGAAGGGAGGGAGGAGGGGAGGTAAGGCACAACATTCCTCTCTCAGGTGAACCGGTGCCTCAGGCCAGTGTGGGTGGTCAGGAGGGAGGGAAGGAAAGGAGGGAGAGAAGGGGGAAGGGAGGGAGGGAGAGAGGTATATAAATGGGAGGGAGGGAAGGAGAGGAGAGAGGTATAGATATGGGAGGGAGGGAAAGGAGGGAGAGAAGGGGAAAGGGAGGGAGTGTGAGAGGCATATAAATGGGAGGGAGGGAAGGAGAGGAGAGAGGTATAGAAATGGGAGGGAGGGAAGGAGAAGAGAGAGGTATAGAAATGGGAGGGAGGGAAGGAGAAGAGAGAGATATAGAAATGGGAGGGATGGAAGGAGAGGAGAGAAGTATAGAAATGGGAGGGAGGGGAGAAGAAGAGGGAGAAGAAGAGAGGTATAGAAATGGGAGGGGAGGTGGGAGAAAAGATGGAAGCGAGGGAGGGAGAGGAGAGAAATATAGAAAGAGGGGAAGGAGGGACAAGAAGGAATGAGAGAAAGGTGTTAGGAGAATGGGGAGTGAGGTAAGGTAAGGGTTGTGATAAGAGTGGAAGAACTGGGATACAAAAAGAGATAAATAAATGAAACAAAACAAGAGACAGACAGACAGAAACAAACATACATCAGACTTAATTAATGAGAGACAGACAGACAAATTGACAGATAGATAGACACACAGACAGGCAGTTAGACAGACAGACATACAGATACACAGACAGAAATAAATATACATCAGACTTAAAGAGAGACAGACAGACAGACAAATTGACAGATAGATAGACACACAGACAGACAGACAGACAGACACATTGACAGATAGACAGACACATTGACAGACAGACACATTGACAGATAGACAGACAGACAGACAGGCAGACAGACACACTTCCACCATGACATAGGAAAATCAAAAGAGTTGGGATTATATTTTACCCAGTGAATGAATGAAGCAGAGAGTAGAGTGAAGTGAAGAGAGAGGCAGGCAGGCAAGCAGGCAAGCAGGGAGGTAGGGTGGGAGGAAAAAAATGAGGGGGGGGGGGAGGAGGTGAGGAGGAAAAGGTTATAGACTTGGAGGGAGGAAGGGAGGCAATGGAGGGAGATAAGAGAGGGAGAGAATGGGGCAAGGTAAGTGTCAGGAGGGAAATGAAAGGAAGGAAGGAAGAATGAAAGAGAAAGGGATGAAATAGTGAGAGTTTAGAAAGTTACACACACACACACACCACACACAGAGAGAGAGAGAGAGAGAGAGAGAGAGAGAGAGAGAGCATGACCAAGGGAGTGTGAAGTAGCCAGGGTCAAGGGCAAAAATTTTTCTCTCTTTACCCAGCATCCCTTTCCTTATCCCCCCTCCCTCCCCACCTATACCCCCCCCCTCCCTCCCCACCTATACCCCCCTTCCTACCCTACCTCCCCACCTATACCCCCTCCCTCCCCCACCTATACCCCCTTTCCTCCCTACTCATAACCCTATCCATACCCATTACCCCTACACACACACACACACACACTATTATTATTGTTTTTATTTTTATTTTTATTTTTATTAAGTAGTAATGCTGAGAGAGAGAGAGAGAGAGAGAGAGAGAGAGAGAGAGAGAGAGAGAGAGAGAGAGCTAAGGGTGGAGCTAAGGGTGAGAGGGTATGAGAGAGAGAAAGAGAGAGAGCAGAAAGTGAGAGAGAACTATGGGTGAGAAAGTATGAGAGAGAGAAGGAGAGAGAGAGCAGAGAGTGAAAGAGAGAGAGAGATAAAAGGGAGAGAGGGAAGGGTAATTTAGATATAGGATGCTGGGAGAGGGAGAGTCTAGAGAGGAGAAGAGTAGAGTCCAATCCTCCACAGTCCACAGTCAGTCAGTCAGGCACCACCACAACACCCCAGTTACAGTTGCCAGGTTCTCTGTTTTCACGCCAAAGTGGGCTTATGTCAACGAGGCTATCTTAAGAAATTTTGTCAGTCCGGGGTTCATTTTCTTATTAAAGTTGGTATTTACTTTATATTTTACGTTGAAGAAGAACATTTGTTTATATTTTCCGGTGTGTAATATTGAGTATAAAAATTCGTGTATGCCCAAAAATTGTGTTATATATAGTTATTGAGGGATCTGATAATTGGGCTATTTATTGGCTACTTCATGGGGTGGATTGGGCGGGAACAACACTATAACGAACCTGACAACTCTGCTCCACCCTCCACTCCAGTCAAGTCAGTCAGTTCTCAGCTTACCTTCGTCTCAGACACACCCTCGCGCTGCTACACAGGTGCAAACAACCGCGACAACCCATATACCTGCACACCGCCCACTCTGCTTCTTCTCGGTGTGCGCAGTACTGAAAATTCCCCGTGTTTACAACGTGCGCAGTGCTGGATTTTCTCGTGATTGCACATGCGTAGTACTAGAACGTCTTGAAGATACGAAAATCTACATCGCAAGTGTAAAAAAATGTATGATAACACGTCACGAACAATCCCTGGTGTGAAGTAATTGTAATGATGGTGTAAGTTTTTCCTGCAAAGAGGGACAGACAAAACCCGATGAAATTGTGTGAAAATGAAAGAGAAATAAAATAAAAAGGATACGACTTGATGACATACTGACAGTGGGAATCCTTTTTAATTAAATGCTTTCTATAGGAGGACCAAAATGTCATACAGTATATTTTATGTGTGTATATCATTATCGTTGTTGCTGTGTGGAAAATTAACAGTGGGACTTTTTAGATGTTTAGCATCGTGTTGTGTGGTGCAAAAGTGTATGTACGGTACAAAAAAAAATATTCTATACCAGTATTTATATATAATATTAGAAATTTCACTCCGAATTAAGTAACATGACCTTGGATACACGTTTCGCCTACATTCCTGTGCATGTTTATATTCCATTATTTTGTCTTGGATTGAATTAAACATACCGCAAGAAGGCAAGGAACTAATTGAAAGAAATAGGTTTGGTTAGGTAAGGGAGGAGTGCATGTGGGTTGGTGTAGGAGGAGGAGGAAGTAGACAAGGTATTCATTGAGAGAAATAGGTCTGGTTAGGTTAGATTAGGTTAGGGAGGAGTGCAGGTGGGTTGGTGTAGGAGGAGGAGGAAGTAGACAAGGAATTAATTGAGAGAAATAGCTTTGGTTAGGTTAGGTTAGGGAGGAGTGCAGGTGGGTTGGTGTAGGAGGAGGAGGAAGTAGACAAGGTATTACTTGAGAGAAATAGCTTTGGTTAGGTTAGGTTAGGGAGGAGTGCATGTGGGAGGGTGTAGGAGGAGGGAGAGGAAGTATGTTTGGTATTATGACAACATAAATACGTGAATCCCTTTGTTGGCCAGCATTCACACACACTTGGACACGCACCATGCACTCACCAACCTACATCTCCACACTCAGCCCATTGCAATCACACACACCAACCTACATTTTCACACTCGGCTCTTTACACACACACACACACAACAACAACCTACATCTACACACTCAGACCTTTGCACACACACACACACACACACACACACACACACACACACACACACACACACACACACACACACACACACAACAACAACAACAACAAACTACATCTACACACTCAGACCTTTGCACACACACACACACACACACACACACACACACACACACACACACATTGAGAACTGAGTAGACACAACCATGGCCACACTCCCAACTAGTGATGAACAATAGGGGAGTATTACCACAGACACCACGAGCCTACCATTTACTATTGTTCCTACCTTCCAACTCTATTTGTGTGTCGGTGTGCCAAATTGCTGGTGCTGTGTACAATGATGTGTGTGTGTGTGTGTGTGGAGAAATTTGTGTACTGTATGTGTAAATCCGGTAATCATCTATAATTGGGAGGAAGGAAGAGCAACGATATTATGTGTGTGTGTGTGTGTGTGTTTTGAGAGAGAGAGAGAGAGAGAGAGAGAGAGAGAGAGAGAGAGAGAGAGAGAGAGAGAGAGAAAGGAAAGGAAGGGGTGAGGGTGAGGATACATGCTTGGATGCAGACATATCCTACGTAGTATATATACAGACAAATAGATTGCCATATCAAAATCTGTCTCTCTATCTTATCAATGATGTTTGTGTCTGTCTGTACTGCTTGAGGGGAGAATCTTTTGTTGGTGAATTGGAAGGTCTCTGATTCCTCCAAACTATGCCACGATTTAAGGGGGTAATTCACTTTTTGTTACATTGGAGTGCCATGATTCCTCCAAAGTATGCCGGGAAACAGGACCCAATGAACATAAATAATGGTGTTCTGTTGCTTGGAATAGTTTGGAGGAATAGGTTGCTCCAGATTTACCAACACTGGACCTTAACAGATCCCCTAGTTGGAGGAATCAGGAGCTCTCTAATTCACCAACTAAAGAATCTCCCCTTAAGGGCCCTGTGATGTAGTCAGAAAATTGGAGTTAAATGAGTCCTTCAAATATTGCCACGAAACACCACCTATATAGAAGGAGCGTGTTTCGTGGCATAGTCAGGAGGAATCAAAAGCCTACAATTCCCATACACGTCTCATAGGGTCCTTAAGTGAAAGCAGCTGACAGTTCTAGCTTCATTACACATTACTTTCATCATCACATAAAACATAAGAGAACGTCAGAATAATGACAAGTATAAAAGGTCATACATAAGCTTGTATTTTTCATGTATCATTAATGTGTTTACGAACTGAAGCATATATATGATATTAATAATTACTGGTGATATTAAAAAGCATCGAGTTGTGAAAGGAATCGGTGATGGAAAAATGGTGAAATTTCCTCAGTGAGAGCAAGAAGTGTGTGTGTGTGTGTGTGTGTGTGTGTGTGTGTGTGTGTTGAGATAGAGTGCATTACTTCTTGTTTGAGAGAGAGAGAGAGAGAGAGAGAGAGAGAGAGAGAGAGAGAGAGAGAGAGAGATATCTTGTATATATGTGAGAGCCTTTATTGTTTGAGCTGGAATGTGCGTGTGTGCGTGCGTGACAGTATGAGGTCGTGCGTGAGTGATGTGAGAGGCTGTAGTGCGTAGATTGCGTGCCTGACAAGAGAGAGAGAGAGAGAAAGAGAGAGAGAGAGAGAGAGAGAGGGTGCATATAATTACCTCCATGCAAATGATGTGTGCGTGTATGTATGTATGTATGTATGTAAAGATCTAATGTGTGATGTGCTGTGTATGATTTTGTGGGTTGACTTTGTTTTGTACACGTCAGTTCAGAGAGAGAGAGTATGGTGTGTGGATGTTTGTATGTGTGTGCGTGTTTGTATATATATGTGTGTGTGTGTATGTATATATATATATGTGTGTGTGTGTGTGTGTGTTTAAAAGCCAGACTGTGTGAATGTTTGTTTATTTGTGTGTATGTGTGTATTTACAAGCCAGTCAATGTGTATGTTTGTTTATTTGTGTTTGTTTGTGTGTGTGTGTATGTGTGTGTGTGTTTTAATGATGAAGGAATGAGTAAGTGTTGTGGGTGTGGGCGTGGGTGTGGGTGTGGGTACGGGAGAGCGACGTCAGAGAGTTGATTGCGTAATAAGACTTGTCCTACGCCACTTGCCTACACACACACACACACACACACACACCTAAACAAGTGCACATTGCCTGGCTTTCGACACACATAGATAAACAAATATTCTCAGCCTGCTTTTCACACACACACACACATTCCTTCTCTCTCTCTCTCTCTCTCTCTCTCTCTCTCTCTCTCTCTCTCTCTCTCTCTCTCTCTCTCTCTCTCTCTCTCTCTCTCTCTCTCTCTCTCTCTCTCTCTCTCTCTCTCTCTCTCTCTCTCTCTCTCTCATTATACATACATACATAAATACAGTACATACATACATACATAAATACTATCTATACCCTTGGCATGCTGTATATATACCTACATTAAGTAAGTAAGTCCTTGTCAACACTCGAGCCACTTGTTACCACTACACCTGCTGTATCAGACCGAGTTATTTACGTCAACATAACCTGCGTCATCCCCTAACACTCCCTCTCACTCGGTCAAGAGGGGGAGGAGGGTTAGAATTATACCTTTGTTGGTACCTTTCGTATTTATAACAACGTAACACCAGTCATTACATAACACTGTAACATCAATCACAACTTCATAACACTATAACATCAATTACAACTTCATAACATTATAGCATCAATCACAACTTCATAACACTCGTCAGTACATAACACTATAACATCAATCACAACTTCATAACACCAGTCACTACATAACACTGTAACATCAATCACAACTTCATAACACTATAACATCAATTACAACTTCATAACATTATAGCATCAATCACAACTTCATAACACTCGTCAGTACATAACACTATAACATCATTCACAACTTCATAACACCAGTCACTACATAACACTATAACATCAATCACAACTACATAACACTATGACATCAATTACAACTTCATAACATTATAACATCAATCACAACTTCATAACACCATAACATCAATCACAACTTAATACCAATTATAATACAACACCATGTATGTACGTATGTATGTACCACTGGGAACTAAACAAAACCAATCAGGTCAACACATACATACATACAGAGGAGCCAGCCATTCAGATCTCTAATTAATGCCAGACTCTTACTCTCACACTTACTCTCACACCCTGTACACCAGACTCTCACTCACCTACTCACTCCACTCACTTACACACTATACATTAACTACTCACTCACACTCATTGTACAGCAACCACCTACTCACTCACACACTCACTATAGACCAACCACTCACTCACTCACACACTATACACCCACCACTCACTCACTCACCTACACACACACACACACACACACATGTGAACACACACACACACACACACACGCATGATAATCCTTTCTAGTCCTTCCCTACCTGAGTCACATCCAGTAATCCAGTAATCCTCACCAGACCTCACGCCACACAGTCTCCCACTCCCAAATTTCACTATCACACACACACACACACACTCGTGTATGTAAATACTATTTATTATGCATCATGTATCATGTACTCATGCTCATTTTCATTACTCATACTCATAATTTTAATGTATATTTTCAGCCCTATGGCTGCCATACTAACCAATAAACCGTTTATTATTATTATTATTATTATTACACACACACACACACACACACACACACACACACACACACACACACACACACACACACACACACACACACACACACACACACACACACACACACACACAGTACACCAACCAACCACTCACTCACACACTTACAATGTTCTCACGGATATGTATATGTATATCTAGACTCTAATATGTGTGACAGATGTGTGGGTGTGTATGTGTGTCATGATATCCAAGTGTGTAGTGTGATGACAGGTGTGTGTGTAAGTGTGTCAAGTTATCCAGTGTGTAATGTGATGACAGGTGTGTGTGTTTTACGTTTCAGTGTGTGTGTGTGTGTGTTTCTAGTATATATGTTTCTCTCCGTCTGTGTGTGTGTGTGTGTTTATATATGTTTCTCTCCCTCTGTGTGTGTGTGTGTGTTGTACGTCTCTAGTGTATATTTTTTCACTCCCTCTATGTGTGTGTGTGTGTGTGTGTGTGTGTGTGTGTGTGTATGTGTGTGTGTGTAAATACGAGTTGCTGTAGTGTCAGTGTGGGACTTGACCAAAGATATTAACACTCGGTCTGGGAAAATACACACTTGTCACCTCATCATTTCTTAGACCTTCGATGACTTCACATATTCATAAACTGCATTGAGCAATATGATATCCTACACTATCGTCGTATTTACCAAGGTACCTGTCTAAGGGTCGTATGCAAGAATAACCGTAATGGTGTTGACAATAGTATGGTCCCGGTACAATAACACCATAGACAACAAACACTATGGAGCCATCGTATACACCATGAATGTCCTTGCCTATACAGCCATAAGTGCTAATGTCTATAAATAATAATACACAGTAGTGCCCTTATGGATGTCCAAAACCTTGATCTATTATTATTATTATTATTATTATTTTTTGCAAACATTGGGACTACAACTGTAATAAAAACGTAATATCTGTTCATTGGGACAGAGGACATTTTTCTGTGGGTGTAAGGTCGTATTAAGGTCATGTTGGTGATTATAATTATTATCCTCTATTCCTTTTGCGTCCAAGAATTGAAAAAGATTTATTGTGGAGGAGATTGCTTAGATTTTTTTTATTCCTTCATAATAATAATGGTGTGGTAACATTGTACGGTAGTGTGTTGGTATTGAAGAAGAATTGTATGGTAGTATAGTAGAAAGTTGGTGTGGAAAAAGTTTGAGTGTGGTTGTTGTTGTTGTTGTGTGTGTGTGTGTGTGTGTGTGTGTGTGTGTGTGTGTGTGTGTGTGTGTGTCAGACTGTGATGTTGCTGAGTCACACAACAACACTGATCACGGCGCCAACACAAGCAGCAGTCATTACACACACACACACACACACACACACACACACACACACACACAGTATATATATATATAGTCACTTGTATCGTCACTATGATAATTTTTTATGAATGCGAGTCTATCGAGTCCTCCAAACGGTGCCACAATACACTGCCCTTAATTAAATTGAGTAGTGTGTTTCGTGTCCTAGTTTGGAGGAAGCAGTTGTATATAGCCACGTTGATAGAAAAAACCTGAGCCTCCCTTGTTGTAAAATGTTCATCAATGTGTGCACTGAGCCATGTAAGATGCACAGTCATACTAAAGTTTTATTTGTGTCTCCTGCCACCAGAATAGTTGCTTGTTTTTGTGGTGAGTCAGTCATTTGTTTAAGGGGATAGTACAGTTTTGGTAAATCTGGAACAACTGACTCCTCCAAAGTATTCCAAGAGAGACCCCATCGTTTATTTTGTTGATATGGTTCTGTTTCCTTGCATACTTTGGAGGAATCAAGGCGTTCTAAAGTACCAAAAGTATACTATCCTCTTAACACTTTATCATCCAGGCTGTAATTATTTGCTCCGGTGGATATTCCCTGTTGGTGATTGTTGTCTCTAGTGATGTGGTAACTACTTTAAGGTTTGGGGCGCTAATTTTGTCTACAAATGTGGGAGTTTGATTAAATGTCCAGTAAGTTATCTTGGGTTGTATGACATATACAAATGACAAGGAGGAGCTCGTACACTTTAGTTAGGCTAGAAAAAAAATTGGAGTATAATACATAGCATAGAAGGAGGCTGTGTGTTGTGAGCTTATAAACAGACATCCCGCTTCCCACAATCAACTGCTCACACGCCCACAACTTCCCTCCATTTCTGAGAATCCGATGGTGGCAAAACTGCAGAGCTGTTGTCAAAATGATGCATGGGTATTTGTGTGGCAAGGCTGCAAGAAGGATGGTGTTAGGGTGATGACAGAATTATAAGGGTGGCAGAAATACAGAAGTTTGTAATAAGATGTTGGCAGCATTGTAGGTTTTGTGGCAGAACAGCTGGAGTAGTGGCAGAAATATTGAAGTTTGTAATAAGATATTGGCAGCATAATAGGCGTAGTGGCAAGATCTCTGAAGTGGTGGCAGATATACAAGAGTTTGTGGTAGGTATATGTAGTGTGTTGGCAAAATACAGAACTGATGACACGACTGTAGGAGTGAGTGGTGTCAGGACTTAACTTGCCCTCATCCTTGTGTGTCGTCATGATGATGAAAGGGACAGCAAGGGAGGGAGGGCTGGTGTGGTGTGAAGTCGGTGTGGGGGCCCAGTGTCTTGTGTGTTAGTTAGAGTGAGGACACCAGCAGACATGTGTTTTGCATCCTGGTGTGGTGTATGTGTATGTGTATGTGTGTTCAGTATCCTTACCTTACCTCACCGTCCCACTCTTATCATTCCTTCTCATAAGTCTCAATTTACTCCTCCTCGGCTTCACTTCATCTAGTTTTACTCCTTCTCTCGGCCATGTTACAGAAACTTTGGCAGTGGTCATGCAAGGGAAATGTTATGCTATTTTGAGGGTATGGTATCTTGTGATTTGTTGAGCGTTACATAATCTAGGTAAACTTCTAAACAGTGCAACAAAACACACTCTTATACTGGTAAATGAGGCCCGAACAAGGTAAATAGTGAAATGTATATGGTCCGCTCAGTGTGTGTGTGTGTGGTAATATATAGGTTGGTATTAGCTGGTAGGTAGGTATAAGGTCGGTGGCTAAATCATTGGGCAGTGAAGGTGGGATGTGAAAGGGGCTCACTGAAGGGACTCGCCTATGAAGAAACAACAATACTTTTACTCTGGGATGGTGGTTTAATAGATGCCATGACAGGACGGTGGTGGTGGTGTGTGGTAGAATATTTTACGGCAGTGGAATTATTGGTTTGGGGTAACTGATTTTTTCAAACTACTACATGTACTCCAAGCAACAGAATACCTATATTACTCGTTCTGTTTCCTGGCATAGTTTTGAGGAATCAGTAGCCCAACAATTTGTGCCTAATGAGTATCATACCTATAAAAGAATGGCGTGGGAACATAGTAAGAGTGTAGATAAAAAGAATGTTGGTGTTAGTGTGATAGGAGGGCAGTGATTGTGGTCATCCTCGTGCAGCTGCTATTCTGTGCGGTCGACTGGGTGTGGGAAGAAGAATGCTCAGATACTGTACCGTTGTTGCTGTGGCTAGCTGCTGTGGCCTGGTTGCTGTATGTGGCTTGTGAAGACGGCAGGTCAACAACAAACAGCTGATGGGGATAGAGGCGTGTTGGAAATAATAATGATGATGTTGGTACTGCTGAATGTATGGGGTGTGGTTGGTGGTAATGATTGTGCGGTGGTGTTGGTAAAGTTATGATGGTTGTGTTATCATCTTTCTTTTTATAGTAACTGCATTATAGTACATGTGTATAGTGTGTGTAGCTATATTTTACTCTCAAGTTCCAGCGTTAACTTGATAACCATGGACTCTGTAGATACCGTACTGACCATGATCATGCTATACGTTATCCTCTTGGTTGTTACTATACTTTGTACGCTGACAGTGTTGTTCTGACCGCAACTCGGCTCCCTAGAGGCTCCACCTGACACTTCCACTGCCGTAAACATTAACCACAGAAATGCCGAGAGATTCTATTCTAGCCAAGTGTATTTATTGGTTTATATGGCTCAAATAAAATACGACGAGGCTGAAATTGTCTCAGTTTATCTAGGTCATGAATAGTCACGACCAAAAGTCCTGCTTCAGGTGAAAGAAAGTGGGCCATTTAAGTGAATGCTATGAACCAATACTACAGAAACCAACAGCTATAATTTCGCATCACATTTTTTTCAAGGCTGTTTCATGCAAAGGTGCTGCAGGACTATCGAACGTGACTGTACCATACCAATTTGAGTGTGTGTGTGTGATAATGAGTTCTTGTGTTCACGTGATGTGTGTGTGCTGAAGTTATATTTACGATGATTGGTGTTGGGTTGTCTCGGCTAATGGGAAAGCGTTCAGATAATGCAAATCTCTCGTGTAGGGAGTGTGAATGTTGATGTGATGGTAATTGTTTTGGTTGTATTGGTGATGTTGTTATGTTGATGGGGGGGGTGGGGAAGGAGGGGGACTTGCCTGACCACCCGTCACACCCACCTGTAGACCGGTTTATCTCTCTCTCTCTCTTTCTCTCTCTCTCTCTCTCTCTCTCTCTCTCAACATTTAATTATCTACATTGTAAGGAACTGTCTGCTTACTTATTATTTTGACCGTACTTGGGTGTCAGCTGGAATTATAGTCACATTCTCATTCGTGCTTTTTCTAACACTTGTTCGATCGCCAGCTGTTTGGCTTCGAATGTTAGACCAAATATAACAATGAAGTACCTGCAAATGTACTTGAAACTAAGGGGAGATGAATTTTAATAATAATTTCGTATTAAAACATCACATTATTATTATTTTTAAAAGTTTCGGTCAGTTTAGACAGGAATCACATAGTCTTAGAAAATCAACTAACGATCCGAACACGAAGGTCGGAAAGACTGTGTTTATCTCTTCTTCAACGGGGCACTTCCTAAAACGAATTATTTATAATAAGATCAGCATAGGGCGATAATATGAACAAGAAAACCACAAAACAACCGAATGACGTAATGCTTTGACCACCAACCATGCAACGGGTAACCTCCATGCACACAAAGCTATTATTTCAACGTTATTTACCGCTCTTCGTAATCTTCGTTGTAGGTCAAGGGGGCTGGCTGGTTGGCTTGAAGTGTGAGTGAGGGAGTGAATGAGGAGAGTGACCTGATTGTGGTGTGGTATGGTTAATGTGTTTTATGTTGTGTTGTGTGTGTGTGTGGTTTTTTTTTTCGTTATTGTGTTTTTTTTTTTTTTTGTATTGTCTTTTTGTCGTTTTGTGTCATGTTTTCTAAAGTTGAATCCTTATGTGTTGTGTTTTTTGTGGTGTTGTGTTTGTGTTGCATTGTGTTATAGTACAGTGTTGTCAAATCTAGAGAAACTTTATACTATGCCACGAAACACATCCCTTAATAAAGTAACATTAAAGTTGTCTGTTTCCAGGCATAACTTGGAGGAATCACAAACCTTATAAGTTAATTCACCAACAAGAGAATCTCCCCATAAGTCATACTAGGGTGGGCAGTGTGGTGATGGTGGTGGTGGTATTAGACTCCTTAGTAACAGGACAGTGGTCGTTGAAGGACTGGGAAGTGTTCTTAAGTGGTGATGTGATGTTACAGTACGCACGCACGCACGCACGCACACACACACACACACACACAGCAAACAAGTAAACTCACAGTGCAGTGCTTGTTGTCGACTTCAGTTGTTTTCTGTATCAATATTTATCCTGGATCAAAACAGCTAGCGTACTACACTCTAGTGCTTGTGAGTAAGTTGCTTATATATTTTTTTCAGCATGCATATTATGAATTAACAGTAGTGCATTTTACTGACTCTGAAATGCTCTGAAGAAGTAGACAATGAGTTCTGAAGGAGGAACTTGATCTGGCCTTATAATCAGTGGTTTGGTAGATGTGCCACAATGGAAAATAAACTTGGACAATATTATGTGTGTGTGGATTATGACCTGCGTGTGATAGTGTGCAGTTTACCCAGACATTGGAAGAACTGTTAGAACTCTTCCATTGGTAAGAGCAACATTAGAAAGAAACGCATGTAACATTTCATTGACAGCGGGACAAGTTCAAGCCAAGTACAACAATAAACGGGAACACATACATTTTATTACTGATCGCGGGAGGAGATAAGTGCGGACACAATCAGATAAAAAATGAAAACACTCGCACATTAATTGGAGTGATCCCTTTGAGATATCGGACTGGAATATACTGAACAAAAACAACCTTGGAAATTTCCACTATTTTGGAGTGATACCAATTTCTGTTAGAAAGTGGGGACCTAGTGAGTGGTTAAGGGCATGAGGGAGTGAGGAAAAGGTGTAAAAAGCATTGGAGAGTGAGGTTCAGGTGTGAGGGACAAGAAGAGTGAGTTGCAACAAAGAGAGACAAGGGAAAGTGAAGTGAGAAGGGCAAGGGAGAGTGAAGTGAGAAGGGCAAGGGAGAGCGAAGTGAGAAGCGTGAATGGTGGTTTACGTGGTGGTGAGGGGGGAGGTGGGACTGCCGGAGTGGGCGGGCAGAAGATGGAGTTCGACAGAGGCACTGGCACACGTGTACGCCAGAAGGCCAGACCCCCTCCAACGGGCACTCCTTCACACCTTCCATGCCACACCCGGTGAGCTAGAGAGGTACAGGGTGGGTTATGGGATATTAGGGGGGGCATGGAACTAAGTGAGAGAGAGAGAGAGTACAGTATTGCAAGCTCACTCTCTCTCTATCCACTAGAGACCTACACACCAGCTCATTGTCTACTGCATATACAAACCACTTTTTCTATATTGTTATTGGTTAAGATCAAGGAAGGAAGCAGTCAGTACTTGCTTCCCTTGGCTCTGTTGCCTTATTCTCTGATTCATTGTTCAAAGGTCAATTTTACTTTTGCTTGCACAGTCAGTATGTAACTTCCCAAGGGAATTCATCCTTAAGGACACTGGAATAGAATTGGAAGTTTCCAGGTCCTTTTCCTTTTAGTACTCTGGCACTGGAGGAATTTTTGTATACCGAGAAACACACCCATTGTTTCTCAGGAATTACTCACATTGACTGAATTATATGACCAAATATCATAATTTACATTATGATACAAGATTAATAAAATATGGAACACAGAAGGACTGAAATAATGAAGCACAGGTAGAAATTTGACTCCCCTGGCATATCAAAATGTATTTTGGCTGTATATTGTTGTGTGTCAAGTACTTTGACTGCCCTATCAGTTTAAGAGTCATTCACTTTCACCTCTTTAACTATCCCTACTTTCATTGTTCTTCCTGCATAGCTTTCTATCTCACCTTAGTCTCTCTTCTCTATAACCCAGCCATTGCACTTCTATTAATGGTTTGTTTCCTGTTTATCAGTTAAGTAATAATTTATTTTTACCTTCTACAGAGACGCCCAAGAGCAGCAGAGGTGGAGGTGCAGCGCTGCTCGTCCGGGCACTCTCCTTCAAGGGTCGACTAGGAGGCAAACTGGGCGGCATGAAGTCACCTCTTAGGCCACCAGGTCAGTCTGTATTAAAGGGAAGATATGTACAATGTTAGTAAATTTGGAGTAGTTGATTCCTCCAAACTATTTCATGTAACAGGTCACCATTATTTTTGTTTATCTGGTCAAGATTCCTGGCACACATTGGAGAAATCAAGGCACTCCAATGTACCAAAAGTACTGTATACTATCCCCTTAATGTTTCTTCTTCATTTTCATTCTTCACTGATGCTTGGAATGATCTGGCTTATAATTGGATGTGCAGGCCACTGGTTCATGAAGGTGTAAGCTGAGGTTGCAATTAGTAATAACAAACAAATTTCAAAATCCACACATACAATATTTATAAATTGTTCAATCACCATGATAGGTAAATGTGATAATCAGTTTTTAAAGGGATCACATAGCCTACACTCTAAACATAATTCATTTATAAGACACTGCATTACTCAGTTTCAGTTCAAGCTAAAAATGAGGAGTGATATCATGGTGGATCTTATTTGCAATTAGTTGAACTGTAAATTAATATGAAAATACAGTACCTCTTTTTAACTAACTGTTTACTCGCACACAGGCAAAATTGTGAAGGTGGAGCCTAGTGGTGGGAGTGAGAGCCTGGAGAGCAAAGTGGAACATGTGTGGCGTTCACTGGACTTCTTCCGTGATGTGGTGGAGAAACGAATCAACGATATGTTACACGGCTCAGCGACTGTGGTGCTAGAAATGGTAGTGGCGCTCAACTTGGCTCTCAAACCTGCTTTCTCAAACCACAACAGGTGAGTCCAGTTATGCTTATTATAGAAAGAGAAATGTTAGAATACTGTTGCTCATTATATGATTAGCCATACAGTACAGTATGATGTGCTCATCCTTCAAACATATACTGTAATTTGTTATCCTGTACAATCCAAGAACAGGACCTTCACATAATAATGAGTGATAACAGTACAATCTATACTTGTTTTGTTCTGAGACCTTGTGTTGTGTCCTCAGCTCGGCAGTGGCAGCAGCAGTGGCAGGAGTGAACCACAGCCTGGCAGACCTGGTGCGATGGAGTGACCAACACTTACTACACGATGACCTCCACCACAACACACGAACTGTCCAGGATGTGGTCGAGGCTGTCAGAGATGCTGTCAAGGTTTGTACAATAGGAAACAAAAGTTTCCACCAGAGATTAATGGAATTACTTTGCTTATGATGGAATAATCAAAAGTTTTTCACTGCCCAAGGATGAATCCTGTCATAGTTATGGTGGAATAATCAATAGTTTTTCACTGCCCGAAGATGATTAAGGAGTTTCCAGAGATTTAAAGAGTACTGATTTGTCTATGCTTTACAAAATAACACACTATTTATGTCTCTGGTTAGGTGATGGGAATCTGTCACATTTTGGAGAAAGCAGTAGTTTCCAGTTTTGAGATAGCATCAAGGCCTTCCAGGGTTGGTCAGTAATTTTAGTAGTAAATTTGGTAGTGTGTGTGTGTGTGTGTTTGTGTGCGCACATGTTTCCAAGCATGCATGTATGGTGCACATGATCAGTTGTAAACCTTGAATAAAAATCTTGCCCCTGATATAAATGTTGAGTAGACATAACTTTATACTGTCACTTGCAGGCACTGGTGGACCTGGCAGCAGACAAGAACTTGTATATACCAGACACCACCAACAATCCGTCCTCCCTTGACAACAACAATTCAGAAAAATCTACCCCATATTACAAGTAAGGAAAAATAACTAAGTCCTTTGTAGCAACCCATATGGATTAAATAAGGAAGAAATTAATTTCCCTCTCTGAGAAATTTTACATTGCACTGTCCAAACTTCACTGTGATTCTCAGCTAGTTCATTTTCTGAGTAGTCCTAGTTAACCTTTGTGACACCATTGATCCTGTGATCCACGTAATGAATTTTGTGGTACAGTACATGGTAAAATACATTTGAACATTTTATGAGTAGAGTGAATATGTTGCTCTCTTGCAGCAAACGACACTCAGATGTCTCCAGCCACCGCAACTCCCTCCCAGAAATCAAGGCAGACTCCCCAACGGAACGGAGCAGGAACCTTCTTAATGTGAGTGACGGGGCAGTGAAGTTGAGTCATTCCCGTTCCTCCGACTCCATACTCACCGGCCCGGACCTGGATACACCCCCTCCTAAGCCTCCTTTGCCTCTGGGGTGAGTGTGGTATACTATTTGGCACTGTTCCTTCATCTTGACCTCCCTCTGACTTATCTATGGCTGTCATTAGAACAAAGGAAGTAGCATCTTCTGTTTTGATACTTGGAAGGCTTACAGTCCTGATAAGATTTCCATTTTTTTTTCACATGGTAGTTCAGTTGTTCAATTATTGTCCCTAATATTACTGCTATAGAGCGAGTGGGAAGTGATCAGGTGCCACCTTAACATTTGCTTTTGTTAATCAGGAGGAGTGATGGAGCTCCACCACTACCACCAAAGAGAAAAAATCCCAAAGTGAACTCAGTGGAAAACATCATCAACTCATCAGCCTACATGAACACGGCTCCCCACGGCTCCCCATTCAACCACATTACCCCACACAGTCATACCTCATCAAGGAATCACAGCTTGCCACACAACCACAGCAACTCTCCTCTCAACCACAGTCCAAGAGAGAGTGCATCAGACCAAGTGTCGCCTGCTTCCAGTCTTGATTCCATGACCCAAGAGCCACCAGCATCCCGGTCTAGTCTCAACTCCTGCGGATCCCTCCACTATGACCGCCCAGACCTGGACTTTGAGTCAGCCATCCACCGACACCTAAGGACCAGTGTGGTGGACCCCAGCAGTCCGCGCTTGAGAGACCTCAGCTCGGATTCTGGCTTTCCCTCTCTCTCATCAATACACAGTTTCTCCTCTACCAGTGCAACTGCTAACAGGTACTGGTACATTATAGTCACTGTATATATATTTGTTCTGTTTCATATAATTGCCTGGTGATATAAGCTTTTTTTTTTCTCTCTATTTATTAGCAAGTGACAGTGTTCATAGGGGACTCACACACAGCTACTATACTTCTTCATACATACAGGACAGTATAGATAAATTTATATTGTGTTGCACGGCTGAGGGAGGGTGAGTACTAATTGTTTGTCTGGTATTACAGTGTTGACCAAGCCACCAACCAGTCCTACAGTCAGTCTCGCACCTTTTTTTCATCATCTTCACAGGTGAGCTTCTCTTTCATGTCCATCCTGATATAAAGGTTTTCGCTTTTATGCTTCACGTTTAGTCCTCAAATATCCACCTATTTCTTTTGTAAGCACCTTTCCTGTCACCCATGATTCCAGAAATACCCCATATTTATTCTGCTTCATTTATGCATTATTTGGTGATGTATATTCAGGCTTGACCTCCCTTTCATCCCAGATCAAGTTCTGAGATTCTACCTGCATTGTTGTTACAAAAAATAACATTGTTTTACAACTTGGGAATGAAAAAAAATCTTTTTGTAAATATATTCAGTATATGTAATTCTCACTTGTATTGATGTCATTCTTGAGCTTTTAAATTATTTTGCCTTTTATGTTGTAGGTTAGTTCTTTTTAAAAATATTTGCGATCAGATCAACTTTTTCAATGTCTTTCTAGATCCAAGTGTCATTAGCAATGTTTATAGAGGTTTTGTTTTTAGTTTATAAATCAGTTTGCTCTGGTTTGATTTATACTGTACAGTATTTGATACATGGCAGCTTGCAGAACCTCTGCTCCTCCTACCCATCTCAAAGATCACAGAATCAAGTTGTTAACCTTTGACAGTGATTACAGCTGTATTTACCTGAATACAATATGTGCATTAACAGAACTATACATTTTCCACAATCATTAGTATTGAAGGGCAGAAGGAGGAGGAGGGGAACTTTGCCAGGCCGTCATACTACACACATTTTTCCTGTCTGCCTCAGTGCATTTTCCTATCACAGTATCATTACGGTATGCAGTATATGTTCATTTACCCTGACCTATGATCACAGCAGTATACAGTAGAAGTTTCATAATTTATATCGTACCATGGTTAAAGTTGTTCTTTATAGTTGTAATTATTATTTCTGTGTGATTTTATATGGTTTGGCTTACAGTATCAGCTTCTATTTATGTTCAGTTTTCGTTGCCTTGTACAGTACAAGTGATTCCTTATTATAATTTTCTTAATTTTTTATTTGTTGTGCGGATTCAAGTTTGATGTTAATTCCAAAGCACATTGAGCCTTCATCACATTCTACACTCTTATTTTGGAATTGATTGACTCATTAGTTGGTATTACATATGGTGATTTGTTATAATTATGTAGTTGTCTGCTACTGTATTCGACTCCAACGCATCATGTTTTGTCGTGTTTACTTTTTACACTATTTGTTATTATAATTGTTATTATTTTGTTTGTGTGGGGATGGATTGAGGGATATGAAGCCAGAGGAATCACCACCACTATCAAAGTAACCAGCCAAAATAGACAGTTTAATTAATGAATGAGGGTAAAGTACTTGATATTTAGAAGTCACATTTCATCGTAAAAATTTAAAGCTATTTACTCAAACATGAGAGACTGGCTTGGTTGATTGTTTGGTTGGCCCTCTGACCCAGAATACCTACTCAAGTTGTGTGGCATTGGGAGCCAACTGCACGTTGTTATATTGAGTTTGTGGGGTGCATGACAGGTGAGCAGCAGTAGAGTGATATGCACCACCCAGCGCATTGTTTCCTGTACCACCACCACCCGTTCATCCACCTCCTCCTCCACCTCCTGCTCGTCAACCGCCAGCGAGGTAGGTAGTGGTGGTGGTGGTGACTGCTTGTGTGTGGTGAGGCAAAGCATGGTGATAGTCTGTGGTTGTGTGTGATGAGACAAGGGTGTTGACTATCTGTGTGTACATAAGGCAGATAGTGATGACTAACTATATATATGTGGTGAGATTGATGATAATGAATGAATACAGTATGTGGTGAAGTACATGATAATGACTAACTAAATGTAGTGAGGCAAATGATAGTGACTGTGGCTGTGTGGTGACAGATGGTGATAACTAACTAGGTATGATGTGGCAGATGATGTTAATTGGGTGTGTGTGGTAAAGTAAATGTTTTCAGCTTTGGCCATGTGTGGTGTTGTGGTGAAGGTGGAAGAAGTAAAGTGAGGGTAGATGAGGTAAGTAGGGTGCACTGTAAATGATTCATGCTTTTCCATTTTGTGGGTGTTTGGGCAATTTAGTTGTACAAAATCATGGTACCTATATATCCACTCCCTCCTACCTTAAGAAATCAGAAAAGAGTTAAGGGGGTAGTACAGTGTTGATAAAATCTGGAGCAAATTATTCCTCCAAACTATTCCAGGCAACAGGCAGTCATTATTTTTGCTAATCTGGTCCTGTTTCCTGGCATAGTTAGGAGGAATCTAGGCGCTTCAATGTACTAAAAGTATACTATTCCCTTAATGTTGATCCTGTAGATGAATGTGGTAGTGTCTCCCGCATGACTGTACCCATTTATTGATATGCACTTGAACGTATTTGTTGTTGGTGGACTGGAGCCTGCTGATTCCCTTATACTGCACCACAAAGCTGACCCCTTACAAAATGTTTATCTCGTAAATTCAGATTTGTATGCCTTTCTCAGTCATTCTTTGTTGTATTATTTAATTTCTGTGGGTATAATTTATTATGTCAGTACTTTATTCATTTGCAGTATGTTAATCAGTTTCAATAATAATGTACAATGATTAGGTTTTGTGATAAATTGTTTTAGTTACCAGTGTATGCTATATATTTGTAATGGTTGGTACAGGGAGACAAGATGGACCACATTATTTCTCTCACCGTGCCCCCCAAGCTCCCGGAAAAAAAGAGAGAGCGTTCCTCCGGGATGGTACGTGGGATGGATGAGGGGCGTATGATTGATGATGGGCGCACCAGTACCTATGACAACCTTGAGGGTACCTATGACAACAGGCTAAGGGTTGGTGTTTACTTCTTCTACAATCAATCTTTTTTTAGATGTTATCCATAGTATAATACAAACAGTAGCACGTACTATTGTTTAGTGTTATCCAGTATAATATATATAATTCAACTTCACAGCATTATGAACCAAAGCTTCATGTTACCCATGGTTTAATAATTATATATTATATTTGCAGAAGGAAGACCCAAGCCCAAGACTGCCCCCGAAGACTGGATGTTTACACTTGGGTGGGAGCAGCAGTAGCAGCAGCAGTAGTGTCAACAGTGGTTACAGTGCCAGTATGATCAGCAGCAGCAGCAGCAGTAGTAGTAGTCATGTCAGTGGAGGGAGCAGTGTGGTGCAGCTACGTAAACACCACCAACACAAAGTTGAAGCCACCTTTATATCCTCTGATGACAACCCACCTCCCCTACCACTCAAAAAGAAACATGGTAGGTACTCGGACTTTATAGTATGTAGGGTGATTTATTGTCCATATCATTAGTAAGAAACTTGACAGGTGTTCTTATATAATACTAACAAATTCATGAAAACCTAACCATACCCTGTCTCTGTTACAGTTCATGACTACATGAAGTTGTTTGGTCAGGTGTCTGAACCCAACCCCAGTGAGTTATTGAGACACTCAGTCCATCAGATGCACCTCGTATCGTCTTTGGAGGAAGCTCACTTTACCGACCATGATCCTGACTTCTTCCACCCTGTACCAATTAATACCATTTTGCCCAAGTGAGAAAGTTACTGAGCTTGTACTGTAGTTGTTGGTAGGCCTTATTTACAATTATTTACAGTTGACTATAAAATATTCTATCTTAATGATTGAAGTGACAAAACAGGTTGATATGTTAACACTCTTATGATCAACAATGTGGAATAGAATACATTATCTGAGAACTTACTCCTGACTGAAGCTACCAATTCTTGTCCCATAGAGTGAACTGATATACAGATGTCTATTTGTAATACTTTACAGTAGAGCGGAGCATATACCTCACCAACCACCACCTCTGCCTGCCAAGACCAGACGTAGTAATGAAAGTCAACTACCTGTACTTGGCCGTCAGTCCTTGCCAGCCTCCCCGGCACCCACAGCCCATGCTATCAACCCTTGTTCTCCCACCGACACATCACCTGGCATTATGTGTGTATTGTACGCTCTGCTCAGCCATCAATGAAAGTGTGATATATATATATATAATACGAGATATTCTGGGCCAGAAGGGCAATAGAGTAAAAGGGTTACTACTGTATTCAAGTATTTATGTAATATTAAGGACTATTGTATCTTTTTCCACAGAATTGACAGCCATACAGAGGAGAAGGCAGAACCTGAAGAAGTAATCATTCAGGACCAGTCATTAGAGGTGGACCGAAAGGAGTATGTAAAGAAGAAGGAGAAGGAGGAGGAGGTCCCAAGAAAAGTAGAAGAGGAGGAGGAAGAAGATGACAGCCTTCTGGACCTGCTGGATGTGAAGGATTATCTGGTGCTGAAGAAGGATGGGGAGGAAGGCCCGGATATCAGAGGCGGCCCTGTCGACGCTCTCATCGTTCATGCCTCCAAGGCCAACAAGAACGGTATGGCAACAATTGCAAGTTTAACTTTTTTCTGGCTGGTGGTTTTAACTTTCTTTTTCTGTTATTATATTTTGGAACCTAAGAATTAGCTGGAATGGTTTATATAAAGAAAGCTAGCCTTGTTTACTCTTGTTTGCCCAGATCATTCATACAAACAGAAAAAAATTACAGCAGCCACAGAAAAAAATAAAATTGGTATCCATGGGGGCATGTAGATGGTGTATGCCGAGTCTTGGTCATTTCTCATTATGCTGAGGAGATAAATGAAATAGAGCAATTGTTATTATAAGCATCATTTTCCGAGTTGTGGAAAGTAATTGACATTTACCTAGTGGCCTTCTGTTTGTTATGAGTTCATGTGTACTGTATTGGGCATTATGGTTAACTTTTATGATTATGTACTGATGGTTGTTTCAGTTTTATCTTTTTTTATTACTCTAAATTGTTGGTTATTATTAGTTTGACTGTTAATACCTAACTGTTTTTTGGTGGGTTTTATGGTGTTAATAGAAAAAGATGATTTATGAAGGTCAGTACTGTATTATTTTCTACTTGGAAAAGTAATGGGCAACAAGACACCTCACCCTTCTTCTCATATTTGTTGTACTCTTAAATAATAAAATGAAAGACTTTTGTAATACATGCTTTTACATGTAAATAATCTGGGGCACGTGTGATGCATAACTGGATCACATTATTAAAATATGTGCTTTGGTGTTTCATTCTTCTGTTGCTTTACATCTGCTTTGTTTGTATTAAAATGTATGGTGTTTGGCATCATCATTCAGTGTGAGTGCTTCAGTTTTGTGAATTTTGAGAAACTGAGTTTCTTTGTGGAAGAAATGGTTGATATAAAAGCACATTGAATCACTGTGCATGAATGAGAACATTGATCCTGGATGTGGAAAGAACATTAGAGTTGAAACCTTCTTGAAGATCATTTTGTAACTGCTTCCTCTGGTCAACGACATAATGAAGGCTCCTTCTCCTATGGTAGTTCCATATTCATTCAGTTTAGCACTAGTATTCTCAAACTCTTTTGTCTACTGTATCTATCTACAGTATCAGTTCATTTTTTTTGTTGAATGAGGGAAAAAGAGTGATGCAAATATTTCAGTGCTTGCAGGCTTGTTCCTCAAATTTAAACATCTAAGTGGTTCCCATTGTAATGGTCTTGCCTGTTTTTAGAGTCTGATGTTAAAGAACTTGATAAATCTTAATATAGTGTGTCATTATGATCATGAAAATTATAAGGGTAAGATGTCAGAAAATGGAAGGAGTATCAGTTCCTGCAAACTGTGCCACAAATCAGATTACCTCTGTTTACAAGTGTTGTGGATTATGCAAGCCTTCTGTTTGGGGACATAATGATAGGCCCTCTAGGTGAATAAGATAGATCCCCAGGAACACAACACTTACCTACCTCTTCACAAACCTCTGTTGGGAAGTATGTTCTTCATTTCCAAACTTTTGTTAACCAAACCTTCGTGCTTCACTTCTCTGTAGTAGATATTAGGCATCATTAAACTACGATACTTTAGCTCATAATAACATAGAAAAATCTAACCTCTTGGACTACTTAAATTCAATAAGAAAAATCAGGGAAAATTAAAATACAATATTCGTCTCATTTCTTTTTCATGTTCAACAGAGGATGGGGATAAGGATGGTAAGGTTTGAGTTGGTTCATGAAGAGTTGCATGGCATGTCTTGTGCTGTACAGTACAGTAGTCTGTTTTCCTATAGGTAATGGTGAGTACCCATAGTCAGTGTTGTAAAAGTTAACCATGAATGATAATAATAATAATAATATAGTGTATATTGCCTTCCTGTAAAGTAACCAATCATAATCAAGGTAAATGAGTTATACTGTATTGACTGTGGATACTGATTTTTAGCTACAGTAAAGCAGATTATATTTAGGTGTTCCGTAGGGTATAAAGGTGTTGTGCTGGTTGGTGTAGTGTTGCATAAAATGTTACACAGAAATAGATACAAAAACAGTCTTAAATATGAATAGAATCCATGATGGCGGATGGGAAACTTTAAATATGGAAACATCTTAAGATGAGGAAAAGCTTTTCATGATGAACTTTCAATTTGCTCCTTCATATTGCTCACATATACCTAAACCCTCAAATCTTTCTTGCATTAAAAAATTGAAAGAGAGGCAAGGAAGAATCTTGTGGCAGCTCTAGGGTTAGGAAACGTTATGAAGTAGAGTTGGAGTATTGTTGCATGTACATTGTACAGTAGATGTGAAAGTAAGATATGAGTGCAAAATGAAGACTTTAATCAGAGACAAGACTTGAGACTAAATTACTTTCTCACATGTGATATTCCCAGTTACATATATGAGGCTGAAAAAGATATATGACTGTATTTCTTCAAGATTTCTGTTAACATACTGTATTAATACACTTTGGAATGTTCACAGGTCATGTTATAATGCTGTCTCAAGTCAAGTCTCAATCAAGCATTTGTCTCAAAATGTGTGTGTAAATGTTTACAAATGGTTGTTTTTGTTTGCATCGAGTAAGTACAAGGACTGCTGTTATACTGATTGATTATAGATTATGGTTGTACAACAAGTATGGTGTGTTTTTACTAAAAGGTTTCTGTATACATATAATTGGTACAGTACTGTACTGTAGTAATATATAATGCTTATTTTCCTACCCTATACTAAATAATAATATTTTATGTATTGTACTATGCTTTTTTGTATTATGTCCACCTTATCTGGGAAAAATGTGCCAGACTTAAGGTGGTGCCAATTAACCATATTGTAAGCAAGACTAAAGGTTATTCTGATTCACAGATGTTATAGAGTTACAGTTCTTGAAGAGTAAATAGTTGAAGGTTGTTTCCTTAGGGAGGCAAATCATGTACCAGCCAAGATAGAGGCCTTCAAGATATCATGTGTTGATTGTATTGTCCTGGATTGTTAATGTGACAGTGTTGTACTTTGCAGACTTCCTCTACCAGGAAGCCTTCCTCACCACTTACCGAACCTTCATCACACCCGAGGCACTCATCAAGAAACTCCTCTGGCGCTACAACAGGTTAGATACTACTGTAAATTTTTCTGTATAAACATCAGTTTGTAGTACACTGTATGTTAGGTATACAATACTGTTATCTATGGTGTAGCTAATACAAAGGATCCTGTATTGTAAAAAAGGGTAACCCAGACTGACTTACATTGATTCTATTTGGCATAATATTTCAGAAATTAATACAATTACAGAGTTAAGTATATTTGAATATAATAACAAAAATGGTTTTACTATTCAGGTTTGTAAGCAGTCCAGACCTAGATCGTCAGAAGGCGGCCCGAAACTCATTCTCACTGTTGGTGCGAGTGGTGGATGACCTGACTGTGATAGACCTCTGCATCCCCACCCTAGAGACACTCACTGACTTTGAATACACCCTTCTCTGCCGTGGGGAGCTCCTGCTGGCTCGTGCCCTGCGTAAGAAGATTGTGGAGAAGCTGGATGCCCGGAATAAGAGCCAGGACCCCCGAGACAGCCTGAGCATTGTGTCTCAGAGCGTAACTACCAAACAGACAACACTACTTAACTTCAAGTCTCAGGAGGTGGCAGAACAGATGACACTCTTAGATGCTGAACTCTTCCTTACCATGGAGATCCCTGAGGTTAGTGATGGATGAACTGTTACTCTTTCATCTTCAAAGTCTTTATATGTGTGTGTAGGTACAGTCTCTCCCTGTCTACTGCTGATTTGATGTTCAACACAGTCAAATATTAATGTCTTGAGTTCATCATGTTGTGTGTGTCCTCAGGTGCTACTGTGGGCGCAAGAACAGAATGAGGAGCGGTCCCCCAACCTGACCACTTTTACCGAGCACTTCAACAATATGTCATACTGGGCTCGCTCTCGAATTCTGGAGCAGGAAGACTCTAGGGACCGCGAGAAGTATGTCATGAAGTTCATCAAGATCATGAAACACCTGCGTAAAATGAACAACTTCAACTCCTACCTGGCTCTACTCTCTGCTCTTGACTCTGCACCAATTAGACGTCTGGAGTGGCAAAGAACTATAACAGATGGACTGAAGGAATACTGTGCTCTTATAGACTCCTCTTCATCATTCCGAGCGTACCGACAAGCTCTTTCAGACTCCACCCCTCCTTGCATACCTTACATGTAAGTCCTGGATTTCCTCTCCACACTTTGCTACTGGTCCAGAAAAAAAAATCTTTCCAAGTGAGCTGGATAAGTTGTTAACTCTTCAGCCTTGGCCAGTCCTTAGAAATGTTTCTTTGAGGGAACAAAATGTCAGTCCTTATGAATGAATGAATGAATGAATGAATGAATGATATACAAGTTGCATTGAACCTGGGTTAATCTTTTACTATTTGTCCTGATTACTGTATTTGCTGAGCAGGTAAAGTGCTTAATGTTTTATTTCAATTAGTTACTCAGTTTGCTGATTTATGGATATTTTGTAATTGAAGTGTGTTTTGCAGTGGTCTCATTCTCCAAGACCTCACCTTTGTCAACATTGGTAACAGTGACAACCTCCCAGACGGCAATGTCAACTTCTCAAAGCGATGGCAACAATTTAACATCCTGGATAACATGAAGAGATTTAAGAAAGGGTAAGTACATTTATTCCTCATTCAGCCATCCAATAATATCATGATGTCAAAACAACACCATGCTCAGACACTAGTTTTCCTAACTCAAGTAGCGTTATAATTATGACCCAGGCTGTTGCGCCACTGTGTGCAGTCAATTAGTCCTAACTCGAGTAATAATCCACTATACAAAGCTGAAATCTTATAATATAGCATTATGTGTTTGTACATTCAACATCTGTTTTCCATTGAGTGATGACTCGTGTTACAGTATACACAGAGTCATAATTCATGGTAATGTGTGCAGTATAAAGAATTGTGAGGATCTCTGTTTGTAAAATAAGATAAGGTTATAAAAAGCTTGGTTATATTTCAGCCAATACGCATTCAAGAAGAATGAGGATATAATTGCCTTCTTGAACAACTTTGAGCAACATTTGAATGAGGAAGCACTTTGGTCCATCTCTGAGAGTATAAAACCTCGGGGCGGCAAAAAGAAATGAAGCACCAAACATGTTGTATGGAAGATTCATCCCACTACTGCTGTCAGGGAGTAAGGTCACACTCCTGATGCTGCTCCTACTGTTGCTGCTATATAAATGGCTCCCCATGTCTGCTGTGTGGAAATGAGATGCCACATCTGCTGTATAAAAGGTACCTGACACCTGCTATGTAAAAGAAACCATACCTGCTGTTTGGGAGTGAGGCTCATGTATCATTACTGTAAAAGGATCTTCTATACATGCTACAGTATATATAAGAGTCCTCACACCTATTTAAATGAGGTCTCACTCTTGATATTTGATAACTACTGTTCTGTAGACCCCACACCTAATACAGTTCCACACACAATTACCCAAAGACTCTTGGAGACATAATATATGGCATGCCTTGACTGTTTGTTTACTTAATGAAGAGTATACTAATATCTTTAAAGGAAGGCATGATATATATGGCATAATGACCCAGTAAATGGTTGGCATTCTTAGCATCATGTCTGTTACTTGTTTATTTACCAATGTTTATATACAGAGTACAGTGAAAGTAGGGTTGTCAGATGTCTCCAGAAGTGTTGAAAGAAAAGTGTGCTTAACTGCTCATTAGGGTGAGGCCCCACACCTGCTATGTAAGTGTGGATACATACCTGCTATATAATGATGAGGATTCACATGTGCTATATTTATATACGTATAGAAAGATCCCACATGTGCTATATACAGTATATATAGAAAGGTCCCACATGTGCTCTGTAGAATGGTCCCACATGTACCATATACTGTATGAAGGACCCACATGGTATGAGGCCATATGAGTACAGTACATCTACTCTATAGGAAAGAGGTCACACACCCTCTGTTATATAGTGTTTGTATGTAGTGTAGGCAGAGTAGAAATGTATTGTACGAAAAGGCATTTATTTTTTAAAGGTAGCATTAGACTACAAGAGAATACCGTATAACTACACGTTGAGTCAAACACATTATTACCATCTACATGTAGTCTGTGGCTTATTAAGTGATGTATTAACCAGTTTATTCATTGCACCTTTTGTTTTTTATTGTCAGACAACTCTGTATGCCAAATGAATTTCATACTGTTTATATATATATACCTTACATATATTTTATGTATGTAAGTATATGTATATATATATATATATGAGTATATTTATATATTAGAAGGTGTGATGTAAAGTCGAATGTGAAGTATATGTAGTCGTTAAGAACATCATGATGATGTTTAATATCCCAGCCATCAGAGTGTGGCTAGTCCTGTACATTGTAGCAAAGTATTTGTTGCTATATATCTTAACTATGACTATTATGTTGGACAATCTGTATGTACTTGCTTAATGCCAGGGTGTACCAAAACAATAGCATTATTTAATTTGCCTTCTTCTGACTTAGCAATGCAAATGCAAGTACTATATACATGGTACTGGTCAACTGCCATTAGAAATCAAAGTTTCACTGTAGGTAGTCAGAATGTACAGAATTGTATAGTTATATATTGATATTATCACATATGTATTATATGTTTTCTGTTTATAATTTTAATGATATTGTGTTCTTAGACATACAGTACAGTATGCATTGTAATGGATACTCATGTGGTGTAGTGTTGTGAGCAGCCAGACATGCTGACTCCACATCAGTGGCAGATTTTATCGTATGGGAGGCATTCAGAGGGTAGGGATGAAGAGGGTGTGGATGGAACACTGAAAAATGTATCCAGCTGGCAATTAAAGAAGAGATCTATTGGCCCTCTCAGGATATATATATATATATATTTTTTTTTTTATGGAGGGAAAATTTGCCACTCCCCATATCTACCACTGCTCCAGATTGTTAACTGTAGTTAAGCCAAAGAAGCAGCCACATGACTGCAAGTTTAATATCAGTCCAAAGATAAACTCATGAGTGGATGGAACTTTATACTCTTGTTGGCTCTGTCTTTATGCTGGAAGTTGAAATAATGTCTTGGATTAGTGATTCAGTGCTTCAGAATTCTTTGAAGTTATTTATTACTGATCTGCAGCAATATCAGAATTTATATGTGAGAGAATGAGTGTGTGAATGAATATCCTATGTCAGCATTGTGAAGTGTTGTGTGTATATGAATAGTTTGGAGAAATTGTTTAGCCTCTAATTTACCAACAACATCACAGGCCCCATAACTAAGCAAACTACAGTGAGAAGAAAAATACTCTTGGTAAGTTGGTTGGTTTCTCACAAAATTACTTCTACTTACCTGAGTGTGGGAATAGATTGAGTCCTTTTTAGTGTTTTTAAGAATCTCAGTTATTGTATTTTTATAGTGTGGCTGGACCTCTCGAATCCAGTATGGTTGGGTCAAGACTGTTTGGTTTTTGGAAACATTAATACTGTACCGTATAGTGTGTCTGCTTTTGGGAAATTAATTACAACGATGCGCATTCTCATTTCTGAATAATTTCCATTACTGGTATATCCGAGATATTTTAAAAGTATCATTATTATATTATATTATATTATATTATATTATAAAATGTACTCAGAAAATTGCTTTCAGATTTGAGAGGTTATGCTAACTGTTCACTGCTAATATCACCATGACCAGCCAGGATTGGTTGAAACCCACCACTCAAGGATATGAGTTGTATATGAACTATTCAGATGTACTGTACAGTAGTGCCATATGGTTTTTAATAGCCTGGTACTATAAGTATGACATTATTGGCTGACATTTATCAACTGTGATCAATAACATCAGCTACAAAATTTTGACAACAGCAACACAGTTGATGTGTATTTTTGTTTTCATTTCTGCAAATGTAGTGTATATTTTTTAATTGAAAATTTGGTGCCAACTTGAGAAATGTAGGAGGTGTGCAGTATTAGTTTGTAAAGTAAGATGTAGCCCTGTATTATGTGCATTGTTAATATCATAGCTATATTTGCTTTCTTTATTATATTTCTATGCTATATATTATATTGTACTGTACAGATAAGGATGTCCCCATTATCTTTGCCAGGTACTAGAATGATTTTACTGACTTGGCTCTTTGTATACAGTAGAAAGTATGAGTTGGTAATCAGTCATCCAAACTCAGAGTTCTGCCATCACTCATAAATGTAATGATGGCTTACATTAACTCTTTTCTGATTTTCTTATGCAGAAGGGATTACGAATTACACATGAATGTATGGTGGGACATAGTTTGCTCAGAGTCTTAAGTCTATTATTTTATCTCCCAGTTCAGTGTTTCCTGTGGTGTGTCCCATTGTTGTGTGTGTATAGAAGAGAAGAGGGGATTGCATAGCAGCACATTCCTTTCAGCTCTAACATATACTGTATGATTGAAGCATGAGCAACGAACAGGTCACAACACTCAGAATTAGATATGGCAGACATGAGTTTCCTGAGAAGCACATACTATACTTTGATGAGGTGAGATACTGAGGATTATTAGTGTGTGTGAGTGGTGGAATATGAGTGTGAGAATATTTGTTTGTTTAGTGTGCAGTGGTTAAGTGAATAAAATATAATACACTGGGATGGCTGGAACACACAGAGTCAATGAATGCAACATGGATAGTTTATGGAGAGGTTATATATGAGTGAGACTGAAGGGCCTGGGGTAAGAGGCAGAGCACCACTTCATTGTATAAACAGTGAAGGAATGCCTGAGGGAGAGGAAGAGGAGGGTGTTATTGTTAAAGTTAGGAGTTTGAACAGGGATAAATGGAAAGCCTTTTCTCCCTGAAGTACTGTTTGAGGGAAGCGAGACATCAGAGGTATAGCATTACACAGATTAGTAAATATGTTAAAAGACAATTGATGGATAACTTATTTGGCCAACTTTACACAGTGATATTACATATTGTAAAATTTCTTAAGGGCAGTTTTGATCCAATTAAGAAGCTGATCGTGCCAGAATACAATACAGTACAGTACAGTTATGTATCTGCCAGAAAATGCCAAAATATGGAATCATTATGTTCATAAATGATTACTGATTATTATGGGTTTGACCAGGTGAGGATAGATCTATGTTTTTGTTTTGATCTGTTGAGTTATATAGTTATAACCATAGAGGTTTTAAATGAACCTGTATATTCTTATGGAGAGTAAAATCCTGTCAAGGTAGAGGCTACTGTTTCATCCAAACTGTTGTGGTACAGTTGAAGAAAACAGTAGTCTCTAATTTTCCTCCAATATATAACATCTAAGTAAACATTGATGTGTAATCCAGTAGTTGACTTGCAGGATCAGTCACTCAAATTTCAAGTACAGTATTTTTTTTTATATAACCAAAGAGAAGAGTAGTGTTGTAAGAGGCATTCTTATATCACACCTCCTCCTGTGATGCACTCTTGCTGGTATTAAAATAAGTGGAGGTACTGCTGAACCCTTCATACACATGTTAAAATCTGGTAACATAGGTAGTTACTGTATACAGTATTATTTTTATATTTTCAGTCAGAGGATAAAGATTCCTAGTATTCCCTGATGTGTTCATGAATTGGTAGATAACACAATGTAAGGAAAGTACAGCACCTCCACTTGTTTTAACAATACAGTTACCACCATTTCTGTGTGTATATTATAGTTGCTGCAGTGTGCTTAGTACAGAGTAACAGTACCCTCGTGTTGTCATCTTGACTTTCTCTTCATTTGATGGTGTGGTTGCTCCCTTAACAAAAATACTCTAATATTTAAGAAGCAATATGTATAGAATTTATCATTGGTGCATAGTGTATATTATACAGGAACTAAATTATTTCCATAATTTAGTTTACAGCTGCGATGTTCTTCCTGTGAGCCTTATGGTGGGTGAGAGAAGCATGAGTCTAGATACAAGTCAGTGTTATTGTACATAGAAAATACAAATATTATAAGAGAGGTTTGTAATGCAGTTTAATATCATGTTAATCTTCAGAATCTTTCTGTGGTGGCCAGAATCTGAGCAGTTGTGATGCTGAACAAATTTTAGAGGAAAAAGAGTATAAATAACAGCATGGCAAACCTGATAATATAATGATGGTGCAATCAATACAGAAACTCAATCCAAGTTTGCTTGTAGAATATAGTATGAGCCAGTTGGTTTCCATTGAAGCATCATAGGTTATTACCACAACCATACATGGAATGTTTTGGGAGAGTTTACAACATCACACCACTAATACGCCATGGAGACATTCTGTGTCAGAGAGCGTAATGTGTGTGTGTGTGTGTGACTCAGGGTTGTATGGAAGAAACATAATAAGTTAGGCAGTGGTGATGACACGTGTAATTATAATTCTCCATGTAGTATATATGGAGCCATCTTAACGGTCATCATCATCACGTACTGTACTTTATGACTCCTTCCAGGTAACCTTTTCACATACAATATACCTTTCTCCTTGAGCATGAAAGTGTTGGTGGCAAAGTTATTTATGATGCTGAAGAGACCAGTGATGCCAGACAGAATCAAGATGCAGGTACTGAAAAGAAAAATGTTGTAGAGCAGAGTCAAAGGGGAACAAGATGATGATGGTGAACTGAAGGCTAGTGATTCTTCAAAAAATACAGTTTAATGTCGCAAAGCAGACTCCATAAGTATTGTATAGAGGTTGATTTGTGGCATAATTTAGGAATGGATTACTAGCTTCCAATATTCACACATTCTTGGTCCTCATCAGACAGTGAGCAGATCTCCTCACTCAAGAGGTACAAACGAGGAATCAGAGGCTGTGGTCCTGTACATGGCCCCTTTTTCTAGTCATTTTTGTAAGTCATATTTGCACACAAATATTTTTATTTACATTTTGGACTGTTTTCATATGTAGCACAAAAGTTATTTAAGTGTATAATGAGTTAATACATATTAATGGTTTGTAATGTATAAATTAATTTTATAAAATAAAATTTGATATTCCAGACCAATGTTTGTTGTATTCAACTATCAAACCTAGCATTATTCATGTTACAGAGTTCTTATAACTGTCCAACCACATAGATGTTTGGTGATGGGATGCTGTCAACAATCCACACAATCACAGACATTTCCATCATGTTTGTTGATGACAGGGATGGTTAGTAAGGTAGTATGTGTCACCACAAGGGTCCTAAAAAAAACTGTAAGTCACACATGGCTCAAATATCAATAGCCTATAATATTATCACAGTCAATAACATTTGCCATAGCTATTGTAGATATAACTACAATCATCTGGGTCGGGTCCACTACCAACATGACCGTCAATAATAACAGTTATTCTACAAGAAAAATAAGTTATTTCACCATGGTCATTGTTGCCACTGCCACCAGCAAGTGGCTTTTAGTACACAGGCCACTTTTCAGTAGACGATGACTACCACTTTTCGTGGCGATAAATGAAATATGTGCCCAGCAAACGGGCCACTTGTTGGTACTGCCTGTGGCTGCCACAAAAAAGTGGCCTGTGTGCGAGGTGTTGACACCATCCCACCACAAAACAGTGGCAGCCACAGTCCACTGAAAAGTGGCCCATCTGTTGGGGGCGTTTAATTAAGATCGATATGATATACTTGGGAGATTTTCACAAAAAGAAATATGAATATGGAGTGAAAAACCTTAGGATTGAAAATAATATCCCTTAATTACAAGAGACGTGGGACTGTAGCTATAAGATTATAAGTCTATTAACGGATAATACAGCTATTATTATTTTTTGTTGTTCCCACACCAACCAAAGCATCGGATGACTCAGGAGATCGAAATGTCAAACACGTTTTTAGATTATAATCATATCATCTTTAGATGGATACTCTCCCACACAAACAAAATGTGAACCAAGTTCAACTCTGAATAAAAATACCAACCCTGAAATTTTTTATAGTAATTCCCAGCGATTTTTCATTCCTACTGTCATCCATGGGGATTAAAGGTAACCTTGCCATGAGAAGTGGATCCACAGCTTTCTCCTTGGGCGATTCCAGCGGGTTGCAGTGAATCGGTCCTAGGACCCTTCCTGTTCCTTGCTCTCATCAGCGATATTGATACTAATGTTGAGCACTCCATCACATCATCATTCGCTGATGATATGAGAGTAACGAGGAAGGTGAATACTCAAAAAGATACAGTACGTGTTACTGCAAGAGGACTTGAGCACAATATACAAATGGGCAGCAGAAAACAACATGCTCTTCAATGAAAGCAAGTTTGAGGCCCTAAGATATGGCAGCAACAATATTAAAGAGCACACCAACTACAACACCACCCAAGGTCCCATCGACGTTAAGAGCGACCTACGCGACCTGGGCATAACAATCAGCAGTGATGGCAGATTTAACCTCCATATATTCATAACATTACGGAATCTGCAAGAAGGCTATCTGGCTGGATCCTGCGGACCTTTAGCACCAGCTAGGGAATCGGAATGTCTACTGACCCTATGGAAAAGCCTGGTGTTGTCAAATCTCGAGTGCTGCTGTCAGCTGTGGAGCCCAACAACAATTAATTGGGGAAATTGAGGAGCTAGAATCTGTGCAGAGAAGCTCCACCAGCAAAATATCGTCTCTCGATGACATGAACTATTGGGAACGGCTGAAACACCTAAAGCTCTTCTCCCTCCAACGAAGAGAAAGGTACCAGACTATCTACACCTGGAGAACATTGTCATACGACTAGGCCCCAACCAGACACGAGGAAGGACCTGTTATATTGGAGGCCCTAAAACAAACTCCCTGAGAATGAAGACACTTAGGGCCAATACCTTCAGCAGGACAGGGCCTAAACTCTTCAACAGTCTTCCTCTGTAGGCCTACCTGAGAAACATGACAGCCTGCAGTGTGGATGTCTACAAGAGACATCTTGACAACTTCCTGTAGAAGATACCAGACACACACCCACTGCCCTCGTACCAGACGTGGCCTCACTACAATAAGCTGGAGCACCGCATCCCATTATACTCGAGGTAGAACAGGGGATACAGCGGCACTTCGTGTAGCTGAGGGTGTTAGCCCGAAATCCCCACAAGTTATTCACATTCCACAAGGTACTTGGGCCGGTTTATAGCCGCCTAAATATAATTTAATGGGAAGTGTAATGAATTAAATGGATTCCATGATACCAGCTGCTTCCAAAACAGTCTAATCCAATGAGAAATTAAATTGTTATAAAATAATGAAACCCTATACGTACACTTTATTGTTGAGTGCATGTTTTAAGTAAATATAAATATCCATTGATGTAACTATTTCTTTATTCTATTGATATTTTAACTGTATGACGGGAAATTATTCTTAAATAACAAAAATTAGTGATTTCGTAATGAACATTTTTGTAAGTGTAGAGCGAACATTAATCTACTACAAATGTAGAATTTGTATAGGCATCCAATATGACAGAAGGACATGGGAGTAGAGAATAATTTGTGTGAATTATAAGGAGTGATAAATGTCCAATAAAATATTTTTTGAGATGTATGAGAAAAAAAAACTACTTATGAGTTATAATGAATGATAAATGTTCCATATAATATGTTATAAGATATATAAAAGAAGGAACTACTTGTGATAGCGGAAGGTTTAGTAAAGGTGGTGGTGGTGTGTACTACGGCTCGTCTCAACCTGGCTATAAGGGAGACACGCTAACATCCCACACACGCTACATTTTACTTTGTAATTTGGTGTTTCTACTGAGCAACACAACACAACCATGTATTGGAGTGGTCTGAGGTACGTAGGGGTTGTCGTATTTAGTGATGTTTCTTCACATAATTGCATATTCTCAGAGAAAACCAGTGAAATAAGTACTATCACCGGGGCGGCCATGCGTGCGCACCATAATGCTAGTCCTGCGCACATGTGACCCTTGTCTTGTATTGTAATTATAATGTAAAAATGCCACGTAGATAATATAATAAGATGACCACCAGGTAGAATGATGTTGAAGGGTCAATGTGGGATGTGTATGAATGATAATATAGGCGAGGTTGAGTGTAAATGAGGTGTTAATAGCGGGGGTTGGATGGCTGCCTTCTAATGCCTGGTGTGGAGTATTGATCAGTCACTAGGAAGGAAATGAAGCTTTGATGCTATGCCCTATATTTAACATTACATTACCTGTGTAGTTTTATCCTTTACGAAAACCTGACTCGTGATATATTACTGTGGTTTAAATGGGGTCTAATAAACGTAGCATGATTTGGGGAACGAGTTTTTGTTTTAATTATAAACTAACCTTGACAGATTTCGTATTGCCCAGAGTGGTTATAAATAGCGATGGGATTGATGTTTTTTAAGGTAATAATTTTTTTGTAATTTTGGTATAGGGTGTGATAGACTGTCAAATCTAACGTGTAAAATTGACATGTGGGTGGATAGGCTATGGGGAATGGGACTATGGGCCATATTCAAGAACATTTGTGGTGCATACGATGGCGTGGTGCCGATACGATGGCTCCATAGACAAATAATTGAGCTATCGTATACACCAATGTTTTTTTTAATGTGGCCCGAAGTTACGGTACCTCCTGTTTGAGTCAAGGTCACTGATGGTTAGAATGGCTACTGGAATACTCCTATCCTTGGTTTTTAGACTTCATCTTCCTTGGAATGGTCATGTATAGTCTAGCCAAAACACTGAATGGCATTATATATAGGCTGGACAAATACATGGACTCAAAGGGAGGGGTCGACAGGTCTTTTGCAGTTACCTAAATTCTAAATGATTTTGGTGCCTCTTCGGACTTGTGCCAATCCCTTTCCTCTCATAGACTGCTCTTCATTCCCTTTTCCTTTGTGCTTGCTGACTTTTTTCTGTTTCTGTCTTCTACTTGATGGTGCAAATTTCTGCCTAGCATAATTTTTCTTTCACCTTTGCAGGCTCCTCCTTGATTATGGTTTCAATTAGTTTGTTATGAACTTTATTCTCAGGTCTTTTATTGGGTCAATGTTAATTTCAACTTTTTATAGTGTTACTGGTATGTATATTTTTATGTTCTATTTATTTCTATCAATTATAGTGAGGAAAGAACCTTTAGCCAGTCTTATCCCCTCAGTGCTGCTGCTAATGCTGCAGCTGCCTACCAGACTGGTCAGACTGGATACCCAGTAGGTCACACTCCAACAGGGACCTACACCACCCAACGTGCAGCTGGATCCACCTATGATACTGGTTATCAGACAGCTGCTGCTGCTGCCGCCACACACTCTACAGCTGCTGGAACATACCCCAGTGCTGCGGCCTCTGCCACTTATGACTATGGCTATGGTCGCACTACTCAGACAGCTGCAGCTGCGGCTGCTGCTGCCTATGATTCATCAAAGACCTACTATGCACAGCCATCAACTGCGACGGCCTATACCGGTGCAGACACTCATTACCACAGTAAGAATACCACTGTTGTGTATAATTTGTTCTGTAAGTTTTGTTAATCAACTGTCACATGATGTTGCTGTTCTGGAGTCTTGAATATAGATTCTTCAAAGCTCTTATCTGGAATTATCTTGTATATATACATTTTTGAAGGCTTATAGGTAAGTATATCGCATATTGTATTTCAATTTTTGCCAGACAAGACTGCATACACCAATGCAGGTGCCTATACGACTACATCACGGCAGACCACTCCTGTAGTGACTCCTAAGACAAGCTACACGAGTACCTACCCTGGGGCTGCTGCTGCTGCTGCCACTGCTACCTATAACACATCACCCTATGCTGTCCAGACAACCACCGCTAACAAGGGTTGGTTTGGGACTAGTAATGATCTTAGTATATTGCTTTTCTTGGACGTAAGTCCCCAAACCATAATGAAAACTTGTGAACTGTACAATATTGTTAATACATTGCTGGTAAATGTAATTCTAAAGTTAAGTTTAATGGTTAAGCAAATATCTTTATTTTAAATAATTTCCATATTACAGCTACAGCATTGCCTGTGTATATGCAGCAGACATCACAGCCAGCAACTGCTGTTGCTGCAGTGAAGACTCCTGGTAATACCTGGCAGACTTTCAAGAAGCAAGGAACAGTACCGAACAAGACCCAGAAACCCAAAGCTCCTCCCAAACCTCAGCAACTTCATTACTGTGATGTGTGTAAGATCAGCTGTGCAGGTCCTCAGACCTACCGTGAGCATTTAGAGGGGCAGAAGCACAAGAAGAAGGAAGCAGCGGCTAAAGCTGGACCAACTCCCTCACGTCATGGTGCTTCCCTGCGCTGTGAACTCTGTGATGTCACCTGCACTGGAGCTGATGCCTATGCTGCTCACATCAGAGGTGCCAAACACCAGAAGGTAATATTACTAGGCCATGTACAAGTTCTGTTAGTTTTTAACATATACTGTATACTGTAAGTGCACTAGTGTAGTAGTAGCTATCTAATTCCTTCCCCTTTTGCATAAAAATCTATAACTTTAGTCATAAATTTGTGTCCTTGTATTCATTTTTCTCATGTCAAAAGTCCTAGGACTTTCAATCCTTGTGTGCCGCACAGATACATTTCTCTGTATGGAATCTTTTGATAGTCTAACATCCCATTTTCCTGTCCTGTCCATTTATCCTCAGTATATACTTGCTGCAATAGTGAATGAAGAAAACACTATATATGCAATACCTTGCCATTTATATTTTATATGCAGTTAGTAAGATGAATATGTTACATTATTTTCATAAATATGCTGATTTATGCCAGCTGATAATATTATAAACTTGGTGCATGACCTTTTTCTCATTACATTTTCCCTGTGTCCCACTACTCTGAAAAAAGAAAAATGCAGTCATGACAGTGTGAGTTTGTTTTGAATGATGTTATCATTAATTGTTTGTGTTATTTGTTGCAGGTTGTAAAACTTCACCAAAAACTAGGAAAGCCCATTCCATCAACTGACCCAGTGGTGGTAGGTGGAACAACCAAAACGTCAACAACTACTGCTGGGACAGCCGTAGGAGCCAAGACCACCACCAGTGGTACTGCAGCAGCACCTACTGGTACATTGGCTGCCACCACCACAACTACTACTTCTGATGGCAAGAAGGATGATCTGAAGGAAGATTTGCTTGACCTCAAGGAGAAGGATGTAGAGCCAGTAGGACAGGAATATATTGAAGAAATCAAGAATGAAGAAGGTTTGTGACAGTCTCTTGTACAGTTCTGTAGGAGTTCTACTCCTTGTGTTACCTTTTGGCAATGTGCCATAATTATGAAAAGTCATGTTTTGAGTCCTCACCTCTTATTGTCATCAGTAATCCATGGGGGTGTTACATTAGTATTACTGCAGATCTGAGTGAGTATATTGATTTGTTATTTTTAAAGAATAAAGCCCTAGGCCTGTGATTAGATTTATTATGAATCTAGTTCAAAAGTTAACCTATACAATAGTTATTCAGGGAATAATTTTGCTGTTCTATCAGTGTTTTTAATCCTTATTTTGCAGGTAAAGTTATCAGTTTCAATTGCAAGCTGTGTGAGTGCAGATTCAATGACCCTAATGCTAAGGAGATGCACATGAAGGGAAGGCGTCACCGGTTGCAGTATAAAAAGAAAGTGAACCCTGAGTTGGTAGTAGAAGTAAAGCCATCACTCCGCCAGAGAAAGCTACAAGAAGAGAAACTTAGACGCCAACAGGTAAGATAGAGTAATATGTATATATATATATTTTTCCCCTCCCTAAAGGCCTGTGCACTGCTTTTGATGTGATCGACAATTTGCTTGATACGCCGACGAACATCGATTTTCAAGAGGCTACCAAAAACTGCATGCGCTATATATAGCCATTTCACTGGCATCGCTATTTAGCCACATTCAGACTAAGGTCTGAGGTGGTAAAATGCTGCATATAGCCATTACATGGCCTTGGGGGGGGGATAAACACCACCACCACCACCACTCCTCCTTATACCCTCCCCTCCGGTACCCTGCCTTTGTGCCTGGAGGACATTCCCTCCCTCCTTCTCCTCCCTCTCCATCCTCTCACTGGCTAGAACAAGCCAGCCATCATCTCTCGTGTTCTAATCCCTACCCATTTGTAACTGGGGGGATGCTAAAAGTACTTAGTATGGGGCTACTTTTGTGTGATTTGCTCGTATGCCGTATTTAACGTGCAGAACAATTCATTATTACAAAATACTTCTTTTAAGCACCGAGAGCACATATTTAATTGAATTATATCGTTCTATACTTTTTATTTGCAAAATTATCGTTATTTTGCCGTTCTACTTTCTTTAAGGGTTAACTTAATTAGTTTTAACCTTTGGCTCCTGTGCGGTAAATATTGGACATAGGAGAATGGTGTGTTGGGTTACAGGTGGGTAAATACAAGCTTTTTAAATCCATGAGAATCTTTTTGCATTGATAAAAGTTACAAAATCGACCCTGTTTTGCGTGTAGGGGCGGGCCAAAACAGGTTTCAGAATTGCGATCTTTAAAGATTAAAAGTAACTTTATAATATACTCTTTGGGGTCCGCATGTATTGTAAGTAACAAAATTGTAGAGGTGGCTGAGGAGTTGTATTAGTAGTGTCGATTTTTTTAATGCTCCTAGGATAGAGGGAGTGTCAATAGCTGGATGACCCATGAATCCTGACTCAGATTTTGCCTGAATATTAATATTGCTCAGAAAGTCTTGTCTTTTGGCATAGTTTAAAGGAGTGAAGGACTCGACTTTACAGAAAAAATTTGCCCCACTTTAAGTTAACTTAATATGTTCTCAGCTCCGTGAGGAGATGTGGCGGCGGCGTGAAGAGGAGAGGCTTTTGGAGGAGGAGGAGCGCTGGTACTGGGAGGAACGGCGGAGGTATGAGGAGGAGTGCGAGTACTTGGACTGGTGCCGCCGTTACCCAAGAGGACCCCCTGGACCCCCTCCCATGATGCCCCCTGGTATGCCACGCCCACCCTTCATGCCAGGAATGCCACCCATGATGGTAAGGTTAATGGCCAAAAACACCTTCAAATTTACCATGATCTAATGTATTTGATTAACCCCAGCCATTAAAGTGCAGGGATTTTTTTTTTTTTTTTTTTTTCCCCATTTCTGTTAGCATGATTTGTTTGTCTACGAGTATACCTAAGTCTCCTCTAGTGACTTGGAAACTATATTGTGCAGTAGAGTTATTTTCGATCATCCAATGGAAAGTGTTTGTTATTGTATTCCTGAATCAGAAGTTTATTAACAACCTTTAGTCATGCTTCCCTACATCCAAAAGTAGGTTAATAGTACTACATATGCCCTTATAACATAGTTCTTTCTGGTATACTTGAAAAAATTTACTTGGATGTCCAACCTCCTGTATAAATTATCTTTTTGTTATACACTTACTGTATTTATTTCCATTCCTGATAAACTTTATGATCATAATTAATAGTTTTTTGAAGAATGGATTATGAGTACTAGGATAAGAAAAGGAGAATGGGATCTTAAAAATTTGATTTAATTACACAGCCAATGCGACGACCAGACTCCAGTGATGATAGACACGTGCTGGCCAAACATGCAGAGATCTATCCCAAGGAAGAGGAGCTTGGTGCTATCCAGAAAATAGTGTCCAATACTGAGAAGGCACTAAAGATGGTGTCTGATTACCTAGCAGAAGTGGATGCACCGAAAGACCAACACATCAAACCCAAGGCAAAGAAGGAGAAGGAGAAGGAGGAAGTGGCTAAAGATGATGATGATAAGAAAGATGGACAAATATTTGGGCAAGTATTATTCTGCTTAGTGTTGTTTACGTACTGTGCTGTATATTTATATTCTGATATTTCTAATATTGTAGTTTGTATTAGTCATTCAAGTATATTAAAATAAAAGTATTTTCATAAGTTATTTATAATCTGAAGGTTTAAACACTATATATATTTATAGGATGTCCGCTCTTTCAGGAAGCAGACGTGGTAAATTATCTGGCTTTAGCCAGAGAAAAATATAATGGCAACCATTATTGAAAGGTTATGATTGTTTAAGGACTAATAGTTTTTGTTGTACTCCAGAGATAAGAAGGAAGACGGACCTCCACGCATGTTAAAGGGGGTGATGCGTGTTGGTATCCTGGCCAAGGGACTGCTGCTACGAGGGGATGCTAGTGTGCAACTGGTGGTACTGTGTGGGGACAAACCTACAAGGACACTGCTAGATAGAGTTGCTGATAACCTTCCAAAACAGTTGGCTGTAAGTTATATGGGGTTGCGTTCTGGAGCTGTAATTGTTAAACTAATCAGTATTTTTAATTGACTTTTGTGACATGCGTACTTTGGTATCTTTTATCAAAAAGATTGCGAACTGAGGGGGCTGGGTCTGAATGTCACTTTTTTGAGAGTCAGGCTAGCACCAGTTACTTCTAAGTAGTGGGGGAATACTGATTTTCTTTGTGATAATTTAGATGTATCCATAATGTTATATGACTGGTTGCTAATTATTATAGTGGTTTTCAACATTGAGATGTCAGTAATGCTCCTGAAAAGAAAAAGTTTGATTATAGAGAAATGTTTGCGGCTGCATTCAAAGAGTAAATGGAGGCACTATTTATCACGTTTGACAAGTGGTTGCAGTATGTAATGTCCATGTTTTACAGGTGGTGGCACCAGAGGACAAATATGATATACAGAGAGTTGTGGAGGAGGCAGCCTTGGTGGTACAAAACATTGGGGAGCAACGCATCTCAGTCAACGTGACGTTAACTTCTCCCATCATGAGGGAACAACTACTGCATGATGGAGGTAACCCACATAACTCACCACTCACCCAGCCTATGCGCTCCATGACAGTTTAAGGAAGGAAGTCTTTTATATGGATTGAGTGCATTATTCTGTCAATGTTTTTATTATAATTTTCTACTGAATCTTCTTTACCTACCCAATTTTGTCTGCTGTTTCTTCGGCATTCGTTCATCATCTTTCCTTACTTGTTTTCCTAATGTATATTTTTGTTTTATTCAGCAGAATATTTCTCATTATCCATTGAAAGACTTTTGTAACTAGGGGAAGTCAAGATTTTCATCACAGCTTTCTCGTGATTGAGCAGTATGAATTAATTGTAGATGTTGTAAATTCTAAAGTAATTGTGATGAAAATTCTGCCAAGACTGGCCTCTCTTATTGCTTAACATGAAGACCAGGGGACACAGTGAAAGCAGCATAAAGGACAGTAGATGCAAGTAGGCCCTATATATTATCAAGTATAATTTTTTTGTTCTGCATATTTAAAGTGAGCATTGCTGGCCCCTGGTTCACTAAGATATAAACTTTCCCCTCTCTGTCTTGATGGTCATCAATAAATGGAATGGAAGAATAGGGCCATGTAAGCAGACACTGGACAAGAGAATTACGTTGTTTTTAAAGTTTTTTTTTTTTTTTGCTGTCAATTTTGACCTCAATCTAAACTGTGCTGTACTTTTCAGTTAAGTCTGTCCCTTGAGACCAGGCATGATCATGTGGCTCTCTTGTACTGCAGAGGGGAAGAGTTGCCCATTGCCCACACCTGACCCAGTTTCCACCACCTTTTGTAACACACACTAGTGCAGTCTCAAGTTTTATATTTATTGCTTGTTTGTTAAGATTTCAGTATACATGATGAATATTAGTTATTTTATGAACTATGTGTTTAGTTTGGAAAAGCAAATTGAAATTATGAAAAAAAACTGCCTAGTTGATCTGGTGCCTGTATGGGCTCGGCGCCCGGTTGCCGTCACGTCCACACATGCAGGCAGAGAGAGGTGGTGGGTGTGTATTGAAGGTCAGGAAGGCGGGTGTGGGTGGGTGTGGCGCAGGTGTGTGACGGACGCTGTGTTGTTGTATTTTAGACTCCCAGGTGACCGCCGTCAAGGATCCCCCAGATGTTCTCGACAAGCAGAAATGTCTGGACGCTCTAGCTGCCCTCAGACATGCCAAGTGGTTCCAGGTTTGCTACCCGTTCATCTGAGGGTTGGGCACGTGGGCAGGCTGTTCCTTCTTCCCTGTTAATCTGAACTGATTTAGCAAGGAACAGGTTGGCCATGGCTTCCCTCAAACTTTTCAGCCTTATGGAGATGTGTGGGTGGGATGGGAGGTCATTAAAGATAGGTCTAGTCAGGTCATATCAGGTTTTTTCCTTCACTGTGCAACCTTGACCAACTGCCACCTGACATTCATAATGTACATTTTGGAAATCAGCATGGATGGAGGCACAGCAAGGATATTCATTTACAGAAAGAACATTAAATCGATAGCTTGTGCATCAATGTTAAATTGTTTCATATCACTCCTTGCTGAGTTTATCATTTTCATGATGAATTTCAGAGTGTACCAAAGCTCAACCCAGATGCCAGTTGTTGAGCTTGGATAGTGATGGAAAGAACCTGCAAAATCATTCATGTCATGGTGGATTTTTGTTTATTTATTTAATTATTTTTCTTAAAATTTCATTATCTAGCTAGGAAAAAAATGAATTGCCCCCGAAAGACTACTCCCTGATTGTGGTTGGTGTGCAGTGAGGTACCAAATGAGTTTGACCACTGCAACTACTGCCTTGTCTCAATGAAAAGCAAGGATTGGTAGCAGTGCTCCTCTACCATAGTGTATGCCATACTCCCCTTGACTTACCAAACCCCTTCAGTTACCTCACAGCAATGCCCCTTACCCAGTCAAGGAGGAAACCCAATTGTAGGCTTGGCCTGCAAGAAAACAAAGAGCATGAGGCTGGAAAGTAAAGGACTCTGCTTTGTTATGGAAAAGGGGCTGTACGTTATTCCAAATAATGGTGTGTCTTGCGCCTTTGTAGTTTACTCTCAGTATAACGGCAGTGGAGCCTTTTTTTTGAAGAGCTTCCAAGCAGAGTTCATACAAGAACGTAGTTCAACATAATTATTAAGATATATTTGTGCTGGCTGTATAGGGTGCATGGAGTGAAAGGAGTATACAGTGAGTCTATTTCATCTCTATGCACTTGGTAGTACAAGATGGGCAAAATTTCAGTAGTGATGCTTCAGAATCAACCAGTGTCTAGGCCTTTCTCTGACTAAGCTGTTGAATTGCTTATCTTTTTACAGTCATTACATTATTATTTTTAATATTCTGGTTATAAGTGATATATAATAGAATTGTAAAATTTGTGTACTTGCTGCCCATCTTGGACCAACCAGCACTTAAGGGGCTTTACATTAACATTTAGCAGCATACTTTTCCCCAGGCTAGGGCCAACGGTCTCCAGAGCTGTGTAATGGTCATACGAATCCTGCGTGATCTCTGTCAGCGAGTACCTACTTGGGGACCACTTAACAGCTGGGTTAGTTTAAACATATGAATTATTGTATTTTGCTGCTTGTAATGCATTCATTTGTTTCTTGAGTTACTGTCTTATTCCTTGTGCATTATACATGCTGAAAGGGATGGGTTGAGGTACACTTCCATCTGAAATGTTAATGGTACTGCTCATCACCGGTATCTCGTACCAAATATGTAGGCAACAACAACTATAATTTGTTACTCAATCAATTGTGGAAAGTGTAAAAGGAAAAACCAAAGGGAGGGGTAAATAGTGCTTACACCATGAAGGTAACAGTGCCTCAACAAATTTGCTCATTATTTCCCACCCCTTGCAATCTTTCCTCTTTAATTTGGCATCGAGACTTTTGATGCATTACTTATGTTGAAGAAATTTTACCACCCAATATTTCAAAACATTTAAACATCAGGTAGGGTACCATAGCAGGATGGACGTTGGTAATTAGTACTATAAACAATAGTCTGTTGTACTATAGCCATAAATTAAATGTTCTAAACATCAAGGAGAAATTTTCTCGTACATAAAATTCAGACACAAACTAATTCAGTCATATTATCTTGATTACAGGCAATGGAGCTGATGTGTGAAAAGGTGATTGCATCAGCAGGGCAGCATCTGAGTCCAGGTGATGCACTACGCCGAGTTTTTGAAGCGTTGGCTTCTGGGCTGTTATTGCCTGGTTCCCCTGGTCTCCTTGATCCATGTGAGAAGGACCCAATTGATGCTGCTTCACCCCTTTCTGCACAAGAGCGTGAAGATATCACAGCTTCAGCACAGGTAACTAGCTGAGAGTTGTTAATAGTACAGGGACATTGAAGTTATAGTCCCCTTGTGAACATGTAACTTTTTTTTTTTTCCAATATACTAAAACCAAATACTTAAGGTGTGCAGGGCTACACCTGTACTACAAGTACTCTTGACCTTTGCTGTTTAGATGGTTTATAGGTAATACCAAATAAATAGGCGAAACTTTTTTCCTGTATGTTTTCACAGTAAGAAATGTACAAGAAGTATTTTTTCACAATTGTATTTTTCAGGAAAGGAGAATTGTATGAGGTCCTAATGCCTTAGTATGTACCGGTAGTCAATTTATATCTTGTTTCTCTCTTTGTACAGCATGCGCTACGACTGATTGCTTTCCGACAAATACACAAGGTGCTGGGTATGGACCCAATTCCACCACCAAAATTCCAGCGTGGTGGTCGATTCACCAGGAAAAGGAGACGCGATAACTCGACTGGCGAGGGTAATGACTCGGAAGGTGAGTTTAGCAGCAGGTGTAAACTGTATTTATATATTGGATTGATCTTACATATAACGAAAAATCACAGCTTTTAAGTATCACAAATTCAGCTCTGCGTTGACACTTCACCATACAAACAGTAGTGCTGATACTACATCTATGATTCTGGATTATCATCTAAAAAATATTTGGTAGTGAAAGTGGTCAATTATAGGATCAGAAGGCTAACCTATAGTTTGTATTACAGGTGGAGATGGGAAGAAGGACAAGAAGGAAGATGAGGATTCCAAGATGGATATGGATAAAGATACAAAGTAAGAGACCTATATTGGTGCTGGAATTGTTGAATATTCTGCTAATAATGGTAAGGAAGTTGTCCTAATTTTTGTTAATGGTCCTGTAGTATAACAGAGTATCTAAAGATAAGGTATTTTACTATTGTATGAATATTTTTTAACAATTTGTTTAAATGAAATTCTCAAGTTCCTTTCTTTTATATCATATTTTAGTTCCTCCAAACACCTGAAGGTTGAAGGGCATTAACATCAGTTTCAGTTGACTTGCTGTATCATCCATGGTCATAATTTACTGGTCCTTCATTGTCATTTCTCTTTAGAAAAATTGTATGAATATTTATTTCAGTCGATAGGTAGTTCAGTGTTCAAGTAATAGCATTTATATAAATATACAATTATATATAGATGATTGAAATATATTAATCATATTTAGATACTGTAATACCTTAATTACTTACACAGTATATGCCTAGAATATAATAATGATTAAGTTGATAGTAAAGAAACCTGTCTCATCAGTTAGTGTAATTTGCAACACTGAGGATTTACAGTGAGGCTCAACAAGCTTGGAGTATTTTATTTTTTCTTCAATCCCAAATTTGTCATTAGGTATAGTCAGAATTAGTGTCTATAGCCATCTATGTAATACCTGGATTTTGGTGTCATGTTCAATTTTATAATCTTTCATGACTAACAGAAGCCTGACTACAGTCATGTTGGATGGTAAAAGCGAATACATCACAAACTGATAAATTAAACAAACCTCGGGTGGCAGTGTACAAGACTTTTTTTTCTGAATTTACAGAGTTATAATGATGTTAGTTGAAAGTATACTATATATTTTAGTCTAAACTGTAAGTATGAAAGAAATGGAGTCAAGTATTTTGTCAGTTTCTGCAGCTGTTTAGGTGGAAATTCCCTGTTCTGTGTAAAGCTGTTGAATATAGAAGCACAATTAATGTTCTAGCTGTGTATATTTTTATTCAGCATTTTTGTAGTGCTTTGTTTTGCATGCAGTTAGATACTGAATTCCAAGCTTTTGAGAATCAGCTGTATGTCTTGACAGTTTCAGAACCACGGTGTAGGCATAAACATAGTTTAGGCTGAAGGTATTACATCAATTGATTAAAAATCTCATTTTTTTAATGAAATTTGGTATTCGTACAAGTTTGATTCATCTCCCTTTATTATTTAATCATGACTGGTCTCACGGATTACAGCAACAGTTATTGGACATGAGCTTGTTTCAGTGTAGTATTTTATGAAAGCATTAATAATTTCAATTTCCATCCCACTTGTGTGAACATAATGTAAAGCAAACAACTCAGTATTGTGTTAACTTGTTCATAACATTTTCAACTCATAAGAACTTATTAAAAACTGTGGTACATCATTAACTTGTTGCCATTTCCTACTGTTGGAGAGCTGCTAAACATTTTATAATTTGATTTCCTTTAACATCAATTTTGATAGTGCAGTGACTTTCAAAAATGAAGTTGCATTGTAAGATGGTATACTGTATTGCCTTTCATGTCTTGGTTGACAAGTTAAATGTATAGTTTACAGAAGGATAAAATGCCTTAGCATTGATTAAACAAGATATTGTTATTACTTGTCAGTTAATAACATTGTATCACCTTTGTTCTGGATCCATAGAAATAAAGCAGGGTCTGTGGATTCTCAGGTTTATTTACAGTAAACTTGAACTTGCTTGTCTCAGAAGTAACGAGAGGCTCAATGCCTTGTTTCCAGAATTATTGGACACAATACTTATGTGCAGAACAACAAGGGTGGGACAAGTGAATTGGCTCGGTTAAACAGTTTTCACATTGTTATAAAGCATCGTAATCTTCTGTAATTTATATGGTTGAACAATACCTCATTCTAAATGCCATGGTTGAAAGGAATTACAGTTCTGTAGCTTGACTTGGCTTAATAATCATATATATTTCATATTTTTTAATGCATAAAATATAATTAAATGTACAACAGTTCTTGATAATTTTGTGTATAATGTTGCCAAGCAGTCCAATTACCCATTAAGGTAAATTATTTGAAGGAAGCTGAGACTATATGTTAGGTATTTACCGTATATTAAACTTTCTGGTTTTTAGCCAGAAAATGGATGACTTACAATGCCATATGGGATCATCATTTAGCTTATAGAAAAACATTTGGTGAAGTAGATGCGAATTAGCTTCATGGTTAAAAGCTATTTGTTTACAAAGTAGATAGCTTTCTTTGAGACTCCAAGATTGTTTTATTTGATACACGTATGTTTTTTAGAACATACATTCAGCTTGTCTTGGTTTCTGAGCATCTGTCCTAAAAGTGTTGTGTTCAACTTGTAAAATGAAATATAGAAATTGTCAAAATGTCTTATTTTTTTCCACTAATGTATTCATGAGGGTGATTGAAATGTAGAAATGAATGAGTGACTACATTATTATTCCTGACTCCTCCACCAAAGCTACCATCATTAGTCACCAATGAAGTATCTCCAGGCTGGTACCATGAACCTTTTATGGCCAATAGGTAACTGGCCACTTATATAGGTTTCTCTCGGACAACTTTTGTAGTGGTGTTCAAGACTAGTACTTTTTTATATATTCCCTCCCAACGCTTTTTGCTTGCAGTGTCCGCTCTAGTGAGTCTCTCTTGGTCAGTATGAAATTAGTGGGTCATTTAGTTTCTGCATGAAAATCAGTTTTATCTTGGTATACATTTGTATTTTAGTTACATATGAAATCCTATAATTAATTAAATTTGAAGCCTCTAAGCAGATCAGTTGATATGAATGGTAATCATGTCAAATCTGAACTGGAAGGAAGGTCAACTAATACAACTTAACTAATGTAACTAATACAGTGCTAAAAGATGTAAATCATAGTTTGATTTATACCAACAAATATATTGGTAAAAGTTTTCAACTGTGGTAAAACAATCGAATGAATGACCATACTATGCTATTCAGGTTTGGGCTTATCACAGATGCCCCACAGTTTATAGAGTTGAGCATCTTCTGCTAGGCAGGACACCATAAAGTGTCCCAAGTCATGCTTAGAAATTGTTCGTCCAGGACCACTCCCTTCTAAAGTGGTGTAATCTCCTTTCCCATCCTCATCTGTAGTGAAGGTACAATGTTATGAAATCGCATCATATCCAGGTGAGAAAGGATAAGGAGAGTTGAAAAACAGGAAGTGGAAAGTATGAAACTACATTACACAGGTTACCAGAAAGATGGGTGAAGAATGGAATGGTGGCTGGATCATCCATAAATGATGTCTGAAGTATTAAAGACATTATAAGACTCCCAGATTTAGAACCAAAGCCAGTGGAGACGAGACACACACGAGACAGATGTAGCTAGGTCAGAAATATGGATCAATATACAGTATAACTAAATTATGGGTATCCAGTTATAATGTGTAAGCAGCTGATGTATGTTATATAATATCCTGAGCTGGATTTTAGTTTACTACTCAAAACATACTTTATGTGCCAATAGCTATGGTAAGTTCAATTGTGTCAAATATATACAGTATGCATCACTAGGTAATGACAGACAGCTAAAGAGATTTTCGGCATATGTTATAAATCTTCTCCAATCCTGCTGGCAGGTATATATACATATATGAAGACATTGTACTGAGGAGTAAATGGAAGTCTCTCTGATATATATATATATATTTCACATCTCCTATACCTTAAGCTGACAACCTGCCCAAAACCTAGTATGAATTAAATTATTTTATATAATTTATGGTTCACATAATTCTTGTTCACTTCAATGCAAAGTGAGTTCAGAGAAGTATTTAACCACAAAGTGCCTAATGTAAAAAAAACTAAACATAAAATGTAACCATTATCACTATACCTGAAATATGTGGTGGCAGAACTGCAATCCACTCCAGGCTACTTGACTTGAGGGACTCTAGCATCCTTTCATGTTCACTGAGGATGTTATAGAATCTCTCTGGAACTTGTGCTTTCTCCCAGAAATTGAAAGCTGAAATATTTATACAAAATAAATTTACTTCTCTGTTTTGTTTTAAACTTGTGTTCTCTTAAATGACTAAGAGGATTCAAATAATAAGGACTGTAAAACTTCAATTGAGTTTGAAGCTATTTTAATGTGATGCCTACAATGAGTATAATGTGTCATGTACAGTACCTGTGCCTAATAAAAGTATTATTTTTTTAGCTATACCATCTACAAAAGAAGGAAAAGGAGTGAGAAGAGACAGAACACATGGAAGAATAGTTATGAAAACAATAGGCAAACAATTAACGAAAGATGACAAATCTCTAGTGCTTGCTCTCTCAAGTGAGCACCAGAATATGTGTCCACTCACTCTTCGTTATCAGTCGCTTACATTTGCACATACTCTTCCGCACCCTGTACGGTATGGTGAACGGAAGGTCCAAACAGAAACACACACACTTATAACTTCAATAATAACCATTCCAATTGAGTAAATTTAAAGATTACCTGATAAACAAGCCGACACTCGCTTGATTCCATGTTTTTCCATAGCTGACAAGATGTTCTTTGTTCCCTCTGACATCACGGTAGTTGCACCTATGAAGGTAATTACAAAATAATTAATATAAAACTTCAACAAATGAAAGAACCCTTTGTAGTTTTTCCTTATTTAGAAGTAATAATTTTTAGTGGAATTTTTCTTGCTTATCACGATATTATTTATCATATATAAAAAATCTAGTGAAGAACATATGCACTTGGGTGGTGTGCCTTAGCCAATCTCCCTGTTTCATGTAAGGCTGTAAGCTAACAAAAATTATATTGTAACTCAAATTATTTATGCCATTTTGGAGAAACTATATAACCAGCATCAGGTTGGTGCAATGGTTCCGCTCCTGCCTCACATTCACAAGGTTTCAAATTCAAAATTGGCCATTCTGAAACGGATTCTTGTTGAATGGCTAAGCTCAGTAGAATGGATATTTATAAGTTTTAAAATTGGCTACTGCATTCGAGTCCTAAGGGTGAGGATAGCACTATCTTTAAGCCTTAGTACAGTACAGTACATGTATACCCAAATGTTGTGGTATTCATTTCCAATAGGGTCCTTTAGTGAGCTCGAGATGCCACCTTGGAACTAGTATAAAAATTAAACATGCGGACTTTCAAATATAATTTTTTTACATATTTTACATTGCTATTTACGATTCGCATATTTTTCTCATACCTACGGTATAAGTTTTTTTTACTGAGACTAGGTATTTAATTAAGAAACAGAAACAAAAGGAGATATTTTTTCTTTTCTTTTTTCTCCATAGAAACAATCGTCATATGGAATATGAATTTTGCTTTTTTCAAGTTCTTTATCTTGAAAATAATATCATAAGTTGTTAAGAATGCAAGTATTCTTATTTTAATAGGACTATATAAGATATATGTAAAGAAAAAGAAGCTTGCTGCCGGATGCGGTACGATATAGTTTTGTGGTGTACAAACTGCTCCATGTGCCGCTCATCGTGGCCCGTGGGTGCTTTGTTTTGAATGCATCGTATGTCAGGCAGGGAAGTACCAGCTGAAGGAAATGTTGAATGGCAAATTTACAAACATTCTTAACCACTGCTTGTAAGAAACTACGATCATAACACCATTGTTAGACTTTTTGCCTTGTATTTCCTTGCAAGAAGGTATTTTTTATCCATAAATCAGCATCGATGCAGTACTATGAATTACTTGTTCTATCTATCTATCTATAGCTCTGACGCATCGTTCCCTCCGGGAACTCCCCCCAAGGGCGTGGCCACGGCAGAAGTGCCTCCAGTTCTCCTAGTTCCAACACTCCCTCCTTACTTGGTCAAGCCCTCCCCTGCCCCTCACGCTTCTCTCCTTTACATACTCTTCCACTCTGTTCTGCCAACTAACCGGCGGTCTGCCTCTCGCACCAGGTCCCACAACTTCACTTCCATACACCTTTACAAACTCCACACCTTGCATTCTCTCTACATGTCCAAACCACCTCAAAGTATTACGCTTCACTCTCTCAACCACTCCACATTCAATACCAATTGCCTTCTCACTCATACCACATCTCTCATTACTTTCTCCATCCCACCTAGTAAGTCCACATGCTCCTCTCGAGTAACTCATTTCCACAGCACCAATTCTAGACTGATGAGCCCTACTCCATGTCCATGTCTCTGGCGCATATGTCAGTGTTGGCAGGATTATACTATTTTGTAGTCCCCTTTTCACTTCCATACTCACACTTCTACCCTTCATAATCCTCCCCAATGATCCTATGACCTGTCTACCCTTCATTGCTCTCTCCCTAATTTCTCCTTCCATGTTTACACAGGTACTTAAACTCCTTCACTTCCTCCATCCTCTCACCCCTCAGAGTTATCTCACTTCGTCCCAGTTGGTACTCCTACTCTGTAAGGTGAAGTCAATCACTTCAGTTTCCTGGTGCGGGCTGGTTCTATCTAGAAATGAGGAACCTGGCATCCTCTACCACACCTTGGCCTGTTCTGTCTGTCTCTCTTTTACAATCTCTCATTCCTTCTGGGTAGCCGACGAGATTGCCCGATTGGGTGGCACAACAAGGAAGACTACAGACGATGGGCTTGCTGGCCCAGGGATACATGCCCGTGAGCCAGCAGTCCCCTCGTCTGCTGCCTTCAAAGAAACAGATCTCACTATCACACTGACTCCCATTTAGGGGTCCGAGCATCTGCTCGGCTTCGGTCAACCAGACTCAGGACTGCTCGGCCAGACAATCTGGAGAACTACAACAACAACAACTTCAGTTTCTGCTCTCTCAAATACCATCACTTTACTTTTACCAACATTCACCTCCAGTTTCCTTCGTTTACACACAGACTGAAATTCGTCTACCACTCTCTGTAACTCCCTTTCACTCTCAGCCATCAACACAGTGTCATCCGCATATAAACTTGCCACCAAGGACCAATTCTCTTCATTCAGCCTCAACTTCACCCCCAGGCCATTCACTTTGGCCTTCATCTCTCATACACAATCCATATATATATTGAACAACCATGGTGACATAACACATCCCTGTCTCAGCCCTACAATAATATTAAAACTCTCACTTAGATCACCCTCTACCCATGCTTTTGCACCTGCATAGAAGGCCTCAGTGCCTTTCAGCAAAGACCCCCCAACACCATAAATTCTCAACACCTCTGTCATAGCTCTCCTATCAACCCTTGTTGATTGTTTGAAGACATTTTGTATTTATTTTTTTATTTGGCCAACAATTTTTTTTTATAACATTATGACTAATGTACAGTCACGAGCATAAGTTTCTTTACCCCCCTGGCGAGTGTTAGGTCAATGTCAGGGTTGGATATGGACTAGACGAACAAAAATGGACCATTTCATAATGTTCGGATGATGCTTCATATCACGGTATGTGTTCACTTACATACAAATTTTACGCCGTCATGAGATACTGACTCCCAATGTTCGTTTGCCTGGCCATTCTCCAACAACAACTTCGACCTCATTCTCGCCATGAGGTTAAAGAAACTTATGCTCGTGACTGTACAACCCTTAGATTTTTTGCTGTAAACCTAATAGTGATCATCACAACTATGACAAGTAGCTAGTTTGGTAAAGAAAAATGTCAATTAAGTCTAGCTGCACTTGGGGAAGTCCGCAGATTTTTGGCTGATTGTAGTACCAGGCCGGCCACCAGGTGGCATCTCGAGCTCACTAAAGGACCCTATACCCAAGTCACATATGAATGTGTAGAGAACTACCACACCACAAGCTAAGCAATAACAGTGGCCCTGGTGGCAACAAGCACAATTTTTATATCTGACAGTGTACTGACCTGTACAGTATTAATACACAAGCTCCAACAGTACTGCTGTGTAACTTGACTGTTCTGTACATGATCTATAAAAAAACATATGTACGTTACTTACTTAAATCATTCCTGCGACCAATAAGTATAACTACAGCATCTTGGCCCTTCACAGCTTCATCCACTGTTGTTGGAGTCATGACATCTCCAACCTTGACAGTTACCTTTGCAGCCAAATCTTGAGGGAGCTTGTCTGGGCTACGTACAAATGCAGTCACTTCATAACCTGAAACATCACACCTTTTATCAGTTTGTTTCTTTGCCGAATTATTTTTCACAAGTCACACTAACTTTCTACACATATGGTCCAACTGATAGGTTAACTCTTAATTTTCTGATGCACAGAAACTCTAAAAGTTTACATGCACTTGCAAACAGACACTTTTTGACCGTCACATACATTATCTATCAAGAACCTACTGTAGTTAATTCTGTTGCTGCAAATTTCGGCTCTACAACTATTATTCTCGTCCAGCCTATCCTCAAATTTTCATTACAAATTAAATTAACTGGTCACCAGTAATGAATTATCTACTGTGCTAAACCAAAATAATGCATTACGAGGCCCCTGTTGTGGCTTGAAAATTAACTTGCACTTCCCTGATCTAAGATCCTAAGTGTCAACATTGTTACCCCCCAACTGAAAGGCATTGCAACTCTCAATGATCTTGCAATTTTTTCACTTTTACAGTCGGACTACTGTATCTAAAATTTTCTCTGGATAAAGTTGTTCCTGATAACAGCCACCTGTACTTTACGAACTGATACAATGTACAGCCTAACATATTTATCCCACATACAATACTAACCTGTTCAATCTCTGGCAGTACTGTATTTACAGGTATTGCACACACTCCTTACGTCAACATTCTTCCACCATTTTAAGCATTTCTACAAAAGGTTTTTCATGTCGACTGTGTCTTGGGTAACTTGAGAAAGGTACAGCAATAAATATGCAACATAATAGAAAATACTTTAATGATATTCAAACATTCACTATTTACATAGTACGGAACACAATGATCTTTTAATTCACATTATTGAATCAATAAAAAATTTCAAATACCCGACAAAAAAAGTACAATCTACAGCATACTGTATACCTTTTATACAGAAAGAAAATTCTATACAGTATGAATACTGTACACAACAGGACAGCCACAATCCTAAACAAAAGTACAGTACGACTTAAATGAGCTAGGTAGGCCACGAAGTCCACAGGAGAGCACTACTGCATCTTTTCCCGAATGATTCAGACTTGAAACTAGGCCAGTTGAATAAATATATAACCCCTGAAAGCTCTACAGCAGCTGTACCACTTTAATTATACTGTATAAGGTCATGGCTTAGAAAAACTACAATACTGTCCTGGTTCATTAATTAAAAATGTTACAGCCTTACTTCTAAACTATGGAAAAATATTATAACTTTGCTTCTAACATCAATACAGGTATTATATATAATTATACATATTATTATTCCCCCTTATAATTAGGAGTTCTTTTTTCTTTGAATGCAGTAAGTCCTTCTATTCTGTCTTTCGTTGGAATAACCTGAGCATAGCAGGCTTCCTCAATTGACAATCCTGTACTCAGGTCAACCTCCATTCCTTTAGTGATGGCAATTTTAGCCATCTTCACTCCTATTGGTCCATTGGGGACAATTTTCTTTGCCAGTTCCAGTGCTCTGTGGTATGCAGCATCTCCTGCTTCATTCTGTGTAGTGACATAGTTGACCAGACCAATTTCCTCAGCCTCTTTACCATTAAGGATAGCAGCTGTAAATATTAGCTCCTTTGCTTTTGCACTTCCAACAACCCGAGGCAGCCTCTGTGTCCCTCCTGCCCCAGGAATGATGGCCAGCTTTGTCTCAACCAACCCCATCTTAGTAGTGTCAGCAGCTACCCGTAGATCACAGGCTAGAGCCATCTCCAAGCCACCACCCAATGCAGCTCCATCAAGGGCTACAATAACTGGCATGGGAAGGGTTTCAAGGCTAGAGATACATGCCCGTGCCTTGGATACAAATGGGCCGACCTCCTCTGGTCTCATCTTAGCCCGTTCCTTTAAATCGGCCCCAGCACAAAAGACTCCAGGGACGAGGGATCGTAAAAGCACAACTCTAACATTGCGATCATGCTGTACGTCGTCGATAGCCTCCTTGAATTCTTTCAGTAAATTCTTACTTATTGCATTCTTGGCTGCAGGACGGTTGATACCAAATACAGTAATTCCTTCACAATCCCCTGTTAACTTCTGTACAACCATGTCAGGACCTGGTGAGCAGTATCCCCTATAAAGCACACCACCAATACCATGCCTTGTTTTTATAAGTAACCTGGCAACTTTGTAACTCATGGCCATTGTCTTGTGTTCACCAGACCTGAAAATATACAAATTGGGAGATCACACTATAAAGAGTAAGGGAATCTTTAAAACCTTCTTTAGTGTCTTATAATGATATCTCCAAAAGCATTTCAAGGCCTAACTTATTTTAACTTACAGGCCTAACACAGCTTAGTGTAAAAACATAAAAAACCAAGACCGATGTTGGTTAATTAAAATGGTGGCCATCGTCTACAGAGTAACTGCTGTATTATACTTTTATCAGACAAGTGTCAAAGAAATGGTAGGACAACTAGAACTCAACAGGGGCAAGTAATTAGCAATGAGAAACTTTATTCAGTATTCATCTCAGAAAACTTAACAAAAATACCAGCAGCTGCTGGTAATGTGTTGAAACTTTGCATCAATAAAGGTACAGCAGTCACCTGTTGTTTATGTCATAATAATATGGTTAGCCCTATATACAAGATGATTAAATTTAGCATTATTCTTTTAACACAGGCTCAGTCAATCACTTAAGTATGTATGGTAATAAATAACAGAAGTCTGGGAAAACATTAAGTGGTCTTCAACGAGTGTAAAATAAAGTAGTAGATACCAGTATTTATTCACTGTATATCAAGGGTCTAATTAAAAAATAAAAAATAAAAATGACAACAGCAGGATAGTGAATAATATTTAATCAAAGTTTGACTCCTGGTTGTGGCAAAATATGGCAACAAGTCAACACCATCCACACTTAACTAGTTAGAGGCTAAATAGAAGGAACAATGGGTTTTAACAAAAGTCCCTCCATAATTCTGAGAGCTTCAAGTGGTTTGGGCAATCAAGTTTCATCACCATCATAAGAGCCTACGTGACCAGCCTGTCTGTATGTATGTGTGTGTCTGGCTCATATTCAAGAACATGCATGGTGCATACGATGGCGTGGTACCGGTGCTTAGTTGTTTGTCTATGGAGCCGTCGTATCGGTACCAACGCCATCGTATGCACCACTAATGTTCTTGAATATGGCAAACTGTCTGGCCTTGGACCATATTCAAGAACATTCATGGTGCATACGATGGCGTGGTACCTGTACGATGGCTCCATAGAAAAACAATAAAGCCGTCGTACCGGTATAACGCCATCGTATGCACCATGAATATTCTTGCATACGGCCATTTATTTCAACTGTCCTCCTCCATTATGTTCACTCACTTATTCTACACAATTCCACAACGAAAATATTAATAATGTACCGTGGCTTACTACAGATTGGGGGTAATATTGTGTAGTTTTGCTGACGACTCAACAATCACACCAATCACTCAGCTGTTTTATCTTAGAAATGCCCTCTGCTGGTGGAATGGTACACACACACTATGAGATGATGGCGGGAAGTACTCTACCAATACAAACTATGTACAGTACACTAATAATACACTCACACACATACATACACACCAATGCCTCAGTTGTACAGTTTGTATGAATAATTTAATATCCCAAACCTGTAATGTTCTATATAGATTATCACTGCGCAGTTAGAGGTTCGATAATTCGATTCCTCGTCACTTTTTTCGGGTATTTCTAAACACTTAAAGCACTTATAACCATACACAATGATAATATACTTACTTATTTAACTAAACAACTTAAAACAAGACAGCCAGAGGTCGGTAGGTTTCTATGTAGCCGGCAGCAACAGCACAAAACCAGACAAAAGAAGAAAATTACACTGGATACGCCTCCCTGGGACGTCCTGTCAAATGTCCACGCCGGGGAAATAACGGGATATTTTATTAAAGGTATCATGAGTTTCACGAATTAAAAAGAATGCCAGGAAGACTTAGTGTTATATACTGAAAACAATAATAGCACTACAGCAGTCTGGAGGCAGTACCGTAAAAGTGACATAGAATAGGCCTACATCGAGTAATTTAGATACTATAATAAATAACATTCTTAAGATGACTGGGATCTGTGTATATTTCATGTGAAATAATTACTTACCCATATTGACAGCTGCCTGAGTAGCACATATACCAGTGTTTCCAGTAGCACCAAACACTACCACTTTCTTTAGCCCTGCCATCTTGCCTGTATGTCGGTGACTCAGTAATGTCAGGAATTGTCTGCCTCTGCCTAGACTGCCAGGGCCTGCCTCACGGAGTTACACAAATGGGAAGCATAACCATGACGTCAACAACTATAGGGGAGGAGCCTATTGATGCTGTGGACTCCCATCATGTGTGACGTAACACCAGAAATAGGCGGAGCCAAGGATATGTCTCATCCTAATCTATTTTTTCCTGTTTAATTCTAACCAGTTAATATATAGGCTCACTAGGAGGTCATACCCTAACCGCAATATAAAGTGAACAAATATTCAAATAGTATACATAATTACATATAGTATACCAAAGAAGCTATACAAAATGGGGAGTACGTATTGTACGTGACTCACGTACGATAACATTTTGAGCTGGCCACCTGCTGTGTCCATTGTGTTCAATTTTTAAGAAAAAAGTACTTAAGAAATGGGATTTCACTGTAAGTAATGTCAACCATTGTCAACACGAGGGTATAGAATATAGGAAGGTGGCCAAGGATCGTCGCTGTATTTAAGGCCAGCAAAACCATATTATTATTATAATCATAACTCTTTCATTCATCTATAAATGCATGATAATGGTTGTATAAAAGGTAAGTAGTCATACTTTGCATGCCATACTGAAATTCCAATTTTTGAAAAAGATATTATTCCATCAACCTTGAAACTTTTGTAGAGCCTCCGATATAGAAAACTGTCCATATGTTGTTATTTGTAAAAAAGGAACATTATGAAGATAAAAATTACAATGTGTCCATATCAGTGATGGAAGAACATTGATTACTATACTATATTTGAAACTAATTCCAACAGCTAACCCACAAAATAAAAATTGAAGAGTATTTACCATTTTCGAACGTATTTCCCCTTCCTTCATAAAGCAGTATTGCCAAGTATGGAAAATTTTCTCTAGACATGGAGAATTATTAGAGGTAGCAATAGGAAAATTATATAAAGATTGTTCTAGAGTAAATTGGGGAATTTCTACCAGACGAAATATCAAGAAGATGGTAAATGTCCGACTATCTTCAAGAGTTAACAGGAAATTTTGAGGAAAAAAGGAAAATTCTGATGTTGAAGTTGAGATAAAAAGGAAAATTCTAATGTTGAAGTTTAGGTAAAAAGAGAACTTCTGATGTTGAAATTGAGGCAAAAGAGGGAAATTCAGATGTTGAAATTGAGGAAAATTTGTTCAAGCACACCAGCTGCTGACAACACTATCATCCAGCAGTTTCATTCCACACATTCCTATGATTCATTCCAGTGTTCCTTGATGTCTCCCTTGTCCCTCCCTCCCTCGTCTGCTATACCATGCCGTTCCTGAACACCGGAACAGTCAATTGAACAGAGGAATAGCGCAAGGTCGTAAGCAGAGGAGCCTACAAAGATATTAAATAAGGGAGTTTGTTTATTTGTGATCTACTGGGTTTGGTGGTGATGGCGGGTGGCGGCGGGGCGGCGGTGGCGGCCCTGGCAGCAGATATTAGCCGCCGCAACCCGCAAGATGAATACGAACTCATACAACGCATTGGTAGTGGCACCTATGGGGATGTTTATAAGGTATTACACTATTATTATTATTACTGTATTATTGTTGTTGTTATTGTTATTTTATTGGGGTACACCTGGTGATGTTTAGGTACACCTGTTATTACTGTTATTGTTGTTTTTGTTATTTATTTGGGTACACCTGGTGATTTTTATATGATATTCAATACGGTTATTATTGTTATTGTTATTTATTTGGGTACACCTGGTGATGTTTAGGTACACCTGTTATTACTGTTATTGTTGTTTTTGTTATTTATTTGGGTACACCTGGTGATTTTTATATATTCAATACGGTTATTATTGTTATTGTTATTGTTATTTATTTGGGTACACCTGGTGATGTTTAGTTATAAGGTTATTATATGCAATACTGTTATTATTGTTATTGTTATTTACTAGATACACCTGGTGATGTTTATAAGGTATTATATTCAGTATTGTTATTATTGTTATTATTTATTGTGTATACCCTAAATGTGATTACATACACTCAGGTATACCCCAAACATTCACTCAGGTATACCCTAAATATATACTCATTACAGTTATTGGTATTAGTAAAGAAGTACTGCGTTCTTGGCTAGGGCCGCGCTGCGTTACCACATCCAGCTAGGTCCCAGGAATTTGCCCCGGTCACTTTAAGATAGTTTACACCGGTCATATCCCGGTAGTTAGAATGGTCCAAAATAGTGGGTAATGATATTAAAATATACAATATAGTGAACTCACTACTTCTGTAAGTTTACCATTGTTACGTACAGTACACCCCAAACATACATACACTCGGGTACACCCTAAACATACACTTGGGTATACCCTAAATAAATACTCAATATAGTCATTATTATTTATTACGTACACCCCAATCATACATACACTCAGGTACACCCTAATTATACACTCAGGTTTACCCTAAATATATACTCAATACAGTTATTTATTAGGTATGCCCCAACATACACACACACACACCTTAGGGTATTGGTGTTGTTGGCAGGGTAATAATAATAATAATAATAATAATGGTGGTGTTGGCACTAAATTGACACCATCTGTACTGTTGACATCTGCTGCTGACACACACACACACACACACACACACACACACACACACACACACACACACACACACACACACACACACACACACACACACACACACACACACACACACACACACACACACACACACACACACACACACACACACACACACACACACACACACACACACACACACACACACACACACACACACACACACACACACACACACACACACACACACACACACACACACACACACACACACACACACACACACACACACACACACACACACACACACACACACACACACACACACACACACACACACACACACACACACACACACACACACACACACACACACACACACACACACACACACACACACACACACACACACACACACACACACACACACACACACACACACACACACACACACACACACACACACACACACACACACACACACACACACACACACACACACACACACACACACACACACACACACACACACACACACACACACACACACACACACACACACACACACACACACACACACACACACACACACACACACACACACACACACACACACACACACACACACACACACACACACACACACACACACACACACACACACACACACACACACACACACACACACACACACACACACACACACACACACACACACACACACACACACACACACACACACACACACACACACACACACACACACACACACACACACACACACACACACACACACACACACACACACACACACACACACACACACACACACACACACACACACACACACACACACACACACACACACACACACACACACACACACACACACACACACACACACACACACACACACACACACACACACACACACACACACACACACACACACACACACACACACACACACACACACACACACACACACACACACACACACACACACACACACACACACACACACACACACACACACACACACACACACACACACACACACACACACACACACACACACACACACACACACACACACACACACACACACACACACACACACACACACACACACACACACACACACACACACACACACACACACACACACACACACACACACACACACACACACACACACACACACACACACACACACACACACACACACACACACACACACACACACACACACACACACACACACACACACACACACACACACACACACACACACACACACACACACACACACACACACACACACACACACACACACACACACACACACACACACACACACACACACACACACACACACACACACACACACACACACACACACACACACACACACACACACACACACACACACACACACACACACACACACACACACACACACACACACACACACACACACACACACACACACACACACACACACACACACACACACACACACACACACACACACACACACACACACACACACACACACACACACACACACACACACACACACACACACACACACACACACACACACACACACACACACACACACACACACACACACACACACACACACACACACACACACACACACACACACACACACACACACACACACACACACACACACACACACACACACACACACACACACACACACACACACACACACACACACACACACACACACACACACACACACACACACACACACACACACACACACACACACACACACACACACACACACACACACACACACACACACACACACACACACACACACACACACACACACACACACACACACACACACACACACACACACACACACACACACACACACACACACACACACACACACACACACACACACACACACACACACACACACACACACACACACACACACACACACACACACACACACACACACACACACACACACACACACACACACACACACACACACACACACACACACACACACACACACACACACACACACACACACACACACACACACACACACACACACACACACACACACACACACACACACACACACACACACACACACACACACACACACACACACACACACACACACACACACACACACACACACACACACACACACACACACACACACACACACACACACACACACACACACACACACACACACACACACACACACACACACACACACACACACACACACACACACACACACACACACACACACACACACACACACACACACACACACACACACACACACACACACACACACACACACACACACACACACACACACACACACACACACACACACACACACACACACACACACACACACACACACACACACACACACACACACACACACACACACACACACACACACACACACACACACACACACACACACACACACACACACACACACACACACACACACACACACACACACACACACACACACACACACACACACACACACACACACACACACACACACACACACACACACACACACACACACACACACACACACACACACACACACACACACACACACACACACACACACACACACACACACACACACACACACACACACACACACACACACACACACACACACACACACACACACACACACACACACACACACACACACACACACACACACACACACACACACACACACACACACACACACACACACACACACACACACCTCATTTATTTACAAGGGAGTCAGATTAAGAGGGAAAATATCTATAATGATGGGTTATATATTATAGTCAGCTTTTATTACCAACACAAAGATCACACTCACCCACACCCACACACCTCAGGGACACACCTCATTTACTTACAAGGAAGTCAGATTATGATGGAAAATAACTATAATGATGGGTTCAATATTATAGTCAGCTTTTATTACCAACACAAATATCACACACACACACACACACACACACACACACACACACACACACACACACACACACACACACACACACACACACCACAGGAACACTTCATTTAATTATGAGTATATCACTTTATGAGAGAAAATCACTAATCTATGGCAAAATTCTATAATAGTAAATTATAACTATACTTGTAGTGAAGTTTTGTAGTTAGATTTTGTTACCAACACCAAGATCACACTCACCCACACATTTACTTCAGGGACACTTTGTTCAGCTATAAGGAAGTCAGATTATGAGAGAAGATAAACTATGGTAAAATTTTATAACTATACTTAAGATATAATATATTTAATATTATTATAGTTAGCGATTGTTACGAACATATGTCACAAAAACATGCAGTCGCACCTCAGGGACACTTCATTTAGTTATGAGTAGGTCAGATTATTGAAAAATATGACAATAATGTTGGTAAAAAATTTATTGCAAAGGCAAACAACAAAGGAGAAAGCCAGAGCATGTTGACCAACTCACAGACAATTTTATAAACTTGTACAAAAATATTAATATAAAAATACAAAGGTTATGATAAACAAATAAGTTGTCATTGATTACCAAGATTACTAATTCACATAATCATATGGGACGTGTATTTCATTAAATGTGCTTCACTCTAGTGCATTTTTTTCCACCATCGTTACCTGCCATATTGGACCATTTTAAGACATTAGGATTGGTATACAGTAGACAGATGATGTTTTTGTTCTATCTACAGTAGTTCACACTTTTGCTAACCTTCTTAAAATTTATTTCAGGCCAAACGACTTATCACCAATGAATTTGCAGCAATCAAGGTCATCAAGTTGGAACCTGGTAAGTATACTCTTTGTAAAGATTAATATATACTAAAAATATACTGTATTTGTCTATACTGTATACATAAATACTAAACCTGTAGAAAATGTTGATTACTGTGATACCTCATTAATAGGGAAATTCTTGCTATATTACTGAACCTTTATCAGTTTTAGGCATTTTATTCATGATTATTTTTTTGCAGGTGACGACTTCACTATTATACAGCAAGAGATCCTGATGATGAAAGATTGTCGACACCCCAATATTGTGGCCTATTTTGGAAGCTACTTGCGAAGAGACAAGCTATGGATATGCATGGAGTTTTGTGGAGGAGGTTCCCTGCAGGACATCTATCACAGTAAGAGCAACACTATCTACAACCATAGCCAAAGTTGTCATACCGTTTAACATGTACAGTCGGCAAAAAGGTTTCGTTAACCCTTACGTTAATTTTAACATCGGTAAGCGGGGTAGAGTTGATACCCCGCCAACTGGGCAACTGGTGCCTCTTCATCCGAGCCGATAATACTCAGGCCACGGCAGAGACAACTTTTTTATATCAAAAGTTTAGCTGATTTTCAATTAAATTTTGAGTGTTCAAGAACTCTTACTATTTAGCTATTCATTAATAAACATAAGGAAATACGTTTGAGTATTTTAGAACAAAAATAACCGTGAAATATCCAGAAAAAATAGCACTGGGTGGAACAACGTCATCTCTGCTTGCTTGTCCATGAGGCACTGAGGGACACGGAGGGTGACGGAGGTATATAAGACACTCGCGTCACACCACAGTTCAATATCATGTTGCTTCACTGTCCCTTTCCTCTCAATTGGACGTACCGTATGCAAATTGGTAGCATATGATATTTATAATGAGCCCAGATAGTCATATAACCACATATTTATCATAACTTGGTATATTTGAACTTGAGAATAGGATAAAGATGAAAATATACGGTACTGTGCTAATTTGTAACCTTTTCCATCTTGAATCATAGTTATTGGGCCATTACAAGAGCGTCAGATTGGCTACATGTGTCGGGAGACACTGAGAGGACTGGAGTACCTCCACCGAATGGGCAAGATGCATCGGGACATTAAGGTGAGGCCAGGGGTATAGTTAGAGAAGATACAAATGTAGTCTTATTAATATACCAACTTTTTGATGGTCATTGTAGGTTTGATTTTCATTTATCAGTGATTACAATACCTTGATTCTATAATAATTATCTTTTTTCTTCAGGGAGCCAATATTCTGCTAACTGAAAATGGAGATGTAAAGCTTGCTGACTTTGGTGTGTCTGCACAAATTACTGCCACAATAAGCAAAAGAAAGTCCTTTATTGGAACTCCTTATTGGATGGCACCAGAGGTTTGTTTGTTATTGTTGTAAAAGAGTCCCAAAAGCTTAAAGCTTAGGTTTAGTTTTCTGTAGTTTGCTGCAGTATATTTTACTGTCTGTGATACATGAGGTTAGATTAGTATTAATTATATTGATGGTAGTTGGATGTAAGTTACAATCTCTGGCTCTTGCCATATAGATAGTGATGTAATGCATGCAATTATTAGAAAAGTTGTAATGGTATTTTGATGTACAGGTAGCAGCAGTAGAGAGGAAGGGAGGGTACAACCAACTCTGTGATATCTGGGCGGTGGGAGTAACGGCCATTGAACTAGCCGAGCTCCAGCCTCCCATGTTTGACCTCCATCCCATGCGTGCCCTTTTCCTCATGTCAAAGAGTGGGTTCAAGCCACCCACTCTTAAGGACAAATCTAAGTGGACACAGAACTTTCATCATTTTGTAAAGGTACAGTATGTGGTGGTGAGGTGAAGGTCAGCGTTATAACCCTAGTTTGTAGCTTCATGGAACCATATGAAAAGCAGAACTTTAATTTTAATTTTTTCCTACTGGAAGAGTGAAAAACATACAGAACTCGGTGATTTTTATCTCTGCCAAAAGGTTATGGTATATTTATTTGTTTCATTGTTCATGTGTGCTTGTTTGCTAACTATTATCCCATCTCTTCTGCAGTTGGCATTGACTAAGAACCCTAAAAGGAGGCCAACAGCAGACAAGCTACTTTTACATCCCTTTGTGGCAGCAGACCTTCCCAAGTGGCTGGCTGTGGAGTTGCTACAGAAGGCACACAACCCACAGCAATCTTACCCACCAGAACTGGAGGTCAGTAAACACCTGAGTTTATGAATATTCACAAGAAAACCTCTTTATTTGCATTTTTACCTTGCCATGCAGCCTTCTGTGTCTGTGCAATATCTCGGGGACCCTCAAGGGGTGACACGTGGCCTATCCCTACAGCTGGATGAGGAAGGTGCCGTGACCAATGTTCCCCAGAGAATTACCTCAAGAACTCCAGCACGGCCAAAGCAGAGGACCAAGTCAGAGCTACATAGTAAGTAGAGACAACATTTGGTCATAAGTTAATTTTTCATAATTGTCACGGTTGTCACAATAATCATGATTATTATCATATTATTTGCATGAAGAAATTTAATTATTATTGCAGTCATATTGAAAACCTCTTAGTAGCATCCCCTCAAACAGTATATATAGTATTAACTTGCCAGTTCTCTTGACAGTGGAGTCGGTGAACTTTGACCCACCTTTGGTGACGGAGTTGAATGCTGAACCACCCCCAGCCAGGTATTCCACTGCTGCCGGTCAGCCGTGGGACTCTGCCATGGAGGTGAGATATTGATCTTTTCATCTGGTTGATAACTAATTTCTATTTGGAGCTGCTCGGTCAGACAGCTTGAGGAACTTCAACAACTAATTTCAATTTTAATGTGTTTTGTTCATAGTATAATTAAGCTTGACCATTCATATCACTTTACAGACTTTGATAGGTAGCATTAATTGGATAGTTAAACATTTGCCTTATAGTTACTTTATGTTTATAATGCCTCTTTGCATATTTTTCTATTTTTAGTTCTTGTGGTAATATATGGCCACTGTAATTGTGTTATGAAATATTTTATGTATTTTGATGAGTAGCATAACCTCAATAGTTCTGCCAACAGGAACTGCCTTATTAAATCATTTTCATTTGTCCATCTTTGGTTGCTCAGGAAGGGGAAGTATCTCTCGACAATCATGACGTCGCTGAATCCTGGATGGAAAACGACCCTGATAGTGAAGTAAAAACCAAGTAAGTTATTGTCATCCTTTTCATATTTTTCATAGGAAAGTAGTAGGGGAGGCCAAATGATATGACAGTTTAAAAAAAAAGGAGGGGATGGGGAAAGAGGTACTATTGTTATAAAGATTATCTGGTTGCAATTACTACTTGACTGTACTCATACTGCATGAAAAATTGAAAAAGAGTCGTGTGAACTCTAAATGACTGATATTGATGACACTATATGGACAAAGTTGTTAGTGCCAGTTGCAATTGATTCACCAACTTGATATTCATATTTCATGCATGGAGAAGAAAGTAGTTGAGGCTACCAGACTTTAATGCACAATAGTAAATATAATTTACAGTTGATGCTCATATTTCATCAGGCTTCAGAGTTGAGTTAAAGTTGTCTATCTACCACCTGTTGCCTGCATTGGTGGAGATGTGCATGCTTAAGGGGAGTAAGATATTGTCACTGACTTGAAGATTGCTGATTTCTCCAAACTGACAAGAAATGGTCTGCCTTAGTAGAAGGTGGTTTGTTTCTGAAATACTTCGTAGTTATCAGTATCCTTCAATTTGCCAACAAAATCTTAGGCCCCTTAATTATTCTGTATTGTGTGACAAGTTTTCATTAATATCAACTTTTAGCTTATATGTTATTTCATACTAGCCATTGCTTTATACAGAGTACAAGCTTATGAAACTTGGGTCACCTTTTCTAAGTATTTAGTAACATAGAGACAGGCTTACCCTTTTATCTTAGTCTTAAAAAAGTGCTGAGTTTTTAGAAGAAATAAGTTATGCCATTTAGTGCAAGAATCATGTAGAGTTTGCATAAGTTTGCTTCTGTACAGTTTGCATTTTAATTTAACAATGTATATAAGAAAGAGTTCTTCAGTTAAGTGCCGTATAATTTCACTCTAGATAGTAACTTCTGGTCAATTTTTATTAAGTTAACTCTGAATGTCCACAGCCAGTATTGATAGGATGTATCAGATAGGTTGATGTAATACTCCTAATGGTGGTAAACTTCAACCCATCATGATCAACCTTACAATAACTGTGGATATACATGTATATTGTTTGCTAAATAAAAACTGACTAAAGTGTCCTAACAGTACTGAGTGCTCTGCCCTCCTGTATCCACACAAAACAAGTCAAGCATCAAGAGACACAAAGATTGATCAAAATATTTATGTGACACTGAAATTGTTGAAGCATCTCCAACAGGAGAAGCTGATTAAGTAGTTAAGGAGATATTATTGTCACATTTGTTGACTACTGAATTTTTCAAAATGTATACCACAGAACAGACTACTATACCTAAATATAGATGGTCTGTTTTCTGACATATTTTGAAAGAAACAGCACCCTTCAAATTTGCCAGTGATATTTTGCCCTCTTAAATTATTATAACCTGTTCTTCGTCTGGTGTTAGTCACTCATGTATTATACAAACCCTTAGGCAAATAATCCATGAACTGTAGTGTTTCAAGGCCATATGAGCTGCCAGGAGGTAAATGGTTTAAGCCTCTCAACATGACTTGGCAAGAAAACACTTGACCAATTTACCATATTCCATGGAAAACTATACTCAGTCATGATGACGACTTTGACCCTTTACTCTTCTGGGACTTTTATTATGCAAGAAAAGTTACCAGCTAATAATCAGTACAATGGTTCTGTGTAGTGTGTATGGAGCCATCACTGATAATTTTCATTACTTAGTTCATAACTTTTCATGCATAAGGTCTTATTAGCTGTATTGAGTGAGGCTTCTCTAATGATTGAGGAAGGTGAGGACTAACATTGCTTGTCTGTGCAGATCCTAATTTAACTTTTACTCTGTGTGTTCCCTTATTTACTTATGTGTATATAAAAATAACCACTAAAAAGGCAGTCAGTGCAAGCTGCCAGAGTTAAACTTGCATATGGATATTTTTCCTCAGTATCTTTAGGTTGAAAGTTCATTAGAGTTGGGGAACAGAGAAACATGCCTGTGATACAGAAATACTTTATATCAAATTTATTACTGGAATCGATACGTGACATTTTTGAATTTTAAAGATGATGTGACACCACATAATGGTCTGATTGGGAGATGAAATAAGGGGATGATGCAGTTTTTCCCTATAATATAATAATAGTGCCATATCATTCAGTCTTGATAAGTTGATAGTAGGCTGATAGAGACCTGTTTGTACTTTTGCATTTCTTGAGAATATTTCAACATATGGTAAATGATGTAGAAGTTTTGTCATTTTACCTGCTGAAGGAAAGAAGTGAGATACAGACAGACAGAAAGTTACTTATGGGGGAGGGTGAATTTTGAGGGTGAAATATCCATATATAAGCGGTATAAACAAAATATTTTAAAATAACTTACCCTCATGTTTACAATTTTTCACAAAATCTTTTCTATTTATTGCTTCACCTTTTGGTTAACACTTTCATCACTACTGTAGTAGGCTTATTTTAAAAGCTGTTTTTATACTTTGCAATTTTTAACCACCCAAGACTGCTTTCATATCATACAAGTTGTTTAACTGGTCTGTTATGTATATGTGTTTTTCCAAGTGATCTGATTTTTTCACTTTATATATTTGTATTGTAGCTATGTTTTAATATAATTTTTACTGTTTCTCTGCCCTGCTATTTTGTTCATTGTATTTTCATATGAGATGTGTCTAGTCTGGGATAGTTTTTAGTGTTGTGGTCTCAGTGTTGTCTCACCACCAGCCAGGGAAGTTCCAGTCAAACCAAAGTTCCTTAACTCTCTCGTGCACGGTCGACTCGCATGTGCATCATATTATTTCTTTTGATGGTATGGTCATTTGGTGCTTTTTATGACTTGCTTAACCATATAAAAATATACGGTTTTCATTCGTATCAGCCAGCGTGAACATGATAAACAGCGAAAATACTGAAAAAGTTGTGGTAGATTTGTGGATGGGAAGGTCATTATGGTTTTTAACACATCTGTTAGTCGCCCATTCACGAGAGAGTTTACTCTTCCTTGCTACCTACTGTGTTCAGCTGCTGACAGAGTTCTTTAACATTCAGGGATTTCCAGACAGTGGATATAAATCTGTGACCTATTTGAGCTGTATGTAATAGTATTGACTGTGTTTCGGTATACATCTGGCCTTGGTAGTTTCAAAAGTGTGGTAAGGAGCTAGATTCTGTAACTGTACCACTTAGCTGGTTTCAGAAACTAGAGATTCTTTTTCTTGAATCAGGTACTTGCTTTTCTAATCTTGGTAGATGTTGGTTCCAAGTTCATAGCTTCTGAAGTGAACATTGGCTTATTAGTGGGCTTTGAAAATTTTTGGACTCGAGTGAAATTGTTATGAGAATAGGAGTACCTTTTGGCAGTATTTAATTCTGGTGTATGTTAAATAGCAGCAGCTCACATCTATCAGTTGCCACTCAGTGACTGGTGTGTGACTCATGAATGGCAAATTTTAGTCAGTATAATATTAATTGAGGACTTAAACATTCAGCCAAAATAAGATCTATAAAAACTGAGTGACAAAAGTTGTGTCCACTCCTATTCATGTCTTTCATAGCTTGGGTTGCCAAGTCTGGAGATTGCAGTCTTGGATTGAAGGCAAATCGGCAATGATGATAGTGAAGATTCTAAGAGTATTATGCATAAATGTGAGCATGGAAATGAAGAGGAGATTGAAATATAATATGCCGACACTGACATATGTGTCAGGACAGGAGAAAATGTAGAATGGAAACATTATACCATGTCATGCACATTGCTGAGTAATAGAGGTGTAGCACATATGGTCTGGGTCAGCCTGTGTGGTTCATGGTAAACTAGGAAGTAGTTGGATGCAGGTCGTGTCAAAAGAGTACGAGAAGGTTAATAATATTGAAAATGGGATATGTGTATCAAATCTCCAAGTTGCATTCTTTAAGGAGGATGAACAATGTACTACTTCATACAGAATCTGTGATACAGTATAATACTTTTTTGGTAGAGAAGAATGGGTCATTTAAAACTTTCTAATGATACTTTCATGCAGTTTTACAGGTTAAATAGATATAGTAACTACTGTATAGTTATAGGATAATAGCATTGTATTTTTTATAATACTGGAACTGAGATAAGTGTGCAATAATGAATAACAAATGAGTGTAGTGAAAAGCCTGTGTTTATAGTGACATAATAGTGCCACAGTGATATTCTCCAGGCTTGGCATCATTATAGTGCAATTTTTGTCCTGGCAAAAATATACCAATTCAGTTGTAAGCATTATGACCTTAGATACATGTTTTGCATACATTCCAATGTTTATTTATAAGTTACTGACTCTTAAGTACCTATTTGTGTAAATATTTGGAGTGATTTTACTTTGATTGCATTACATTTAACGAAAGCCAAAAAATGTAAGAAATGAACTGGTACATTTTAGCCTGGTAAAAAAAATTTGGACTATAGTATATTATCCAATCCAATCTTATGACATCAAGCAGTTTGTGAATTGTGAAAAGGCTGTTGTAATAGAAAAAGTTAGAATAAAAGGAACGTTTCTCTCTTATGACGTGACATGTTTCAGTTGTAATTCTTTTGCAGTCTCGTAAACATATGTTAGTTCTTGCTCTGTGTCTGTACTGTAGTTTTGGTGTTATGATCTGTCTCAAAGTACAGTACTGTAGTGCAGTAAAACAAGCTAATAAACTATAACTTGATAAGAATGCTCCCATTAATATGACTTACTAGGCAAATAATCAAAATCTTGTATATCACGTAGCTTTTGTTAACAAGACATTTTAACATTAATGTTCTTCTTATTCATAAAAACTAATCACCAACTAGACTTTGGAAGGTTAGTTAACACTATTTCATGACTGTATAATGGTAACTACTATGGTGTAATATTAGGTTCGGTCATAACCTGACACTAATTTTGGATATTTGCAAGGGTACAGGATATCAATTTGTGTTAGTTCAGTTGCAGTTCACATTCTATACATGTGCTGTGAATATATATATATATATATGTATATATATATAGAACCTCCTGACACCAAGAAAGCGAACACCGTTAAATGTCTCAGATGCATGACTCCCATGTGATTGAAACTAATGAAGAAGTACAGTTGCTCCAAAAGTTTTAACCACTTACTTCTGTGGTCATTGTAAGGATTTGCCTTGTGGTGCAGTATGTGTTTGTTTTTCATTAACCATTCATAACTGTGAAGCATAAGCCAGTTAAATGTTAACTTGAGAACTATTATTGAGTGGTGAAAAGTAAACCAATACTACATCATAAGCCAAGCTTTTGCATTAATCTCTGGTGGTAAGTGGTCATGACTTTTATTGATGGCTGTACTATGCATAGTCACAGTGGGTAATTACCTTGTAGTGGCAAGATAAAAACACTACAGGAACAGGAGAGTGGCTTGGACCTAAATCCTTCCCCCCACCCACCCACCCACCAACCCAGCTAGTGAGGTAATGCTCATGTTGCACTTTCTACCACTAACGTGACTTAAGTTCTGAAGGACAACTCCTCCTGTTGTTGTCTGTAGTCTGGCCTGGACACATTCTCTGCCTGGGGTGCGGCGGGGCAGAGGGGGGCGCCGGGAGGACCCAAACAGAGCCAACGCCAACGGGGGCTACTACAGACTAGGGACTGATGACACAGATAGGGACTATGCCAACCTGCCCCCTCTTGGCTATCCTTATCATCCTGATGTTTCTTATCCTCACTACCCTCCTCCCCATCCCCATGCTACTCCGGCATACCCATCCAACAACCATCCTAGCCACTACAGCAACCATTACCCCCAAGAGCCCTATCTGGACAACCATTACAGGCTGAGTGAGCAGGATAATGAATACACTTACCTGCTTGATGGGAGAAGCAGTAGTAACAACAGCTATTCCATTCCTGACCCAGACAACAATGACTACCTCACTACCTCCTTTATTCTGAGGGATGACGAGGAACAACCCTACCATGACCCCACATGCACCGTGCCAGACTGCCAGCGGCCTGCCTGCATGGTGCCGGACTTCTCTGATGACACCACGACTGTCCCTTATCGTACCCTCACAACCTTGGACCATTCCGACAATGACGACAACATCGACACAGACCATCGTGGCCGGTCCAGGCATCGCAACAGACAACGTGGACATCATGACACTACTGCTACTACTAAGAACCCAGGACATGCCACCAACCCTCAGCAGTTTGCCCCGCCACCCCTCTCCTCCTCCTCCTCATATCGGGTCCCCCAGGATGACCCCCCCCCAGCTAGCGAGGGTACGCCAGACACAACCCTCAGGAGGGAGAAGCGCCCCCTGTCTGGCTCGGACGTGCTCCGCATGTCCCCAAGGTAGTTTCTATTTTGTTGGGGTCATTCATAGTTCTTGGTGAATGAGAGGAAAAGAGTTTTTTCCTATATAATTATGCATTGCCTGTATTTTTATTTGGTACTGAATGACTTCTTTGATCTCAGTAGGATTTTTTGAAGGTGGTGTTCTCTCTTTTATATATATAGTACTGTAACTATATATTAAAGCTGCATTATTCATACACTCTAAATGTAAACTAACTTCAGAATTTTTAATGATGGTATGTGTTTTCAGGTCTTGACCACACGTTTATAGCTATTATACAGAAGATGGAATTTAAAGCCTTGAGTGTCTAAATGAATCATGGAGAAAGATGAGAGAGAGATACAGAAGGAGAGAGATCGGGATTGTAGGAGATGGTGTTACTTGTTTGTTATGATGTAAGTGGTCAAGATCAGTAAAATCACATCCAGTATATGAAGCACATTTGAAGCTTTATTTATGTTATGTAAGTTTTATTTATGTAATGCTTTAGCTTTACCAGGTGTTATATTTTGCTACTGTTTTTTCTTCAATAACTTGTATGAAATGAAAGCACATCTCCAGGGCCATTTATAACATTGGCTTAGCTTAGACTCTTTTTACAACTTGTATATATTACATACGTACAGTAATGAAGTGTAAATTTGTGTATACAGTATTCCGCTAATCATGATACAGCATTGGCTTGAGACCTGATGACAAACACTAACAAATTGTCCCAAATTACCTGTTGCTGTAACTCCGTGCTGTGTGGTATACCATAGCTAAAGTAATGTGAGACAAAACCGATCGAAGTCGTGTTATTTGTGTGTTTAAGACATTTAGCTGTGATGGGTAATGTGTAGTTGGAGAATGTTACCAGTGCTTCACCTCCCACACATGAGGAGTTCTGAGCCAGATCGGCCACCAAATTGGAACCTGGATTTAGGTATTTTGATTTCAAATTAGTTTCAGTACCAGCATTAAATTTACATCAGCATTATATAGGCGTACTCTTACATTAATTATCTTGGTGACAATTTCATATGGTATTACAATGCATTCGTGTAATTTAACTATAGTCTATTTTCTGCTTTTGGTGGTAAATATCCACTGTATATATTAGAAAAGTATTTGATACGGTAATACTGTACTTGACATCTAAAAACCTGTGTGGTAACTGTTATCAGTCATGGTTAATTAGTATATTATCATTTGTGGCCTTGACTCTCAGCAATATGAAAACATTGTACAGTATAGCCAAATTTCTCGAATTGGTGCAGTTTTAGCTCCTCACGTCGGAAACGGCACAAATTTGAACTTCACCAGTGTGATCCTGTATCAGTGTTTCTAGCTCACTGGCATCCTGTTGCAGAGTCCTAATTCACTGGTGATTATAGCACTTGGAACTTTCTACAACCAGCATTGACCATGAGCAGAGGGTATCATGAATAGTTGTGTCAGGGTGGCATTAGTAGTGACAGATTTCCACCTGACTAGTTTTGGGGATCGTTTAGATATAATTTTGAATACAGTAGTGCATCTTGGAGACCCTGAAGAAAGAGAGACCAGCCATTTAATGCTATTTGGTGTGTATGTTGCACATCCTGCTTCTGCTGACAGTGTACTAATGTGCTATTGTCAGGTTTTTCAGGAAAATGGAAGTTGACTAGGAATATTTAAATCTCTTGCAGTATATACATCACTACATTGGACTGGAAGTAGCTGAGTGAACAATGTAAACACCAATGTAGCAGAAGTGACCTGTCTGTTTCTTTAAGGGTTTCCAGTACAGCAAACTCATCATCCTTGTTGTGTCCACAAACAATGATATTGCTAGATCAAAAAGGGTTAAGTGTTTTGTTGCCTCTTCTCTTCCATACTTTAGTTTTTTGTTTATTAAGATTGTGTGAATATATGTTTGTCTTAATATTCTGATTTCAACTCTATAGAACCAGTTGATTTAAATGAGTTTTTGAATAACCTTTGTTTGAATATATGGACCAGGAGCTACAGAAAATTATTATTGAACATTGTACTCTATTTTCCTTTTGAAATATTTTATCACTAACAATTGAAACTGAAGTCCAATTATGTATGGTGTTTGTGGACATGGGAAGTGGTGGTGTGTGAGCTTGTGTGCACATTTATGGGAAGTGAAAGGGTCACATTGATGCTCACGCCTGCTGGCTAACTCATTCTCTCTGTACCTTGCTCTCAACAGGAGCCTATTGCAGTATATTGATGAAGAGTTGCGAATGAGGTATGACACTTCTCTCCCTGGAAAGTTACTATTGTAGTTTTACTAACTGTTGTCTTGTTCTTTGTGCTAACCCTGTTACCTTTGTTGCTGAAGCTGCCTTATTCTCTCTTCTTAAAGTTAGAAGTATATAGAAAAAAAATGTACAGTTGTCTCCATTCCCTCATTACCCACCAAATGGTGCAAATCTTCCTTTCCATAAAGTGTGAATTCCCTGGGGAAAAAATGTAATAACGCCCTGGATTCATTCTTTACGGGGTGGTAAGATTGACAACATTAAATAAGTAACACAGGAATAGAGGCAAATGTACCAGTTGCCAATTGCATCAGTAGTTCCTGCATGGTTTGACTTTCATACCAGCATGCTTGACTAACAGTTGCTTGTAAAAATAACATACCTTTCATTATTGTCCTGGTGGAATTGTGTTGCAGCAGTGATAGTTAATTTTCAAATCTTGCAATCATATTCTTATCCCGCACCTTTAATTTAGACATTATTGAGTACAGTAGTTTGTTTTTGTGCCAAGAGTGGGTTCTTAATGAATTTGTTACAAGGAAGTAGTTTGAAATATGATCACATTAATAAAGCAAGTTACCAGTGCCAGCAATCAGTACTAACCAGTGCTGACATATGTCAGGAATGTATGGCCACACACATAGTAGGAGGTTCAAATGCTCATTATCTACATCAACAGGTTTTTTGGAATGATTAGAGCACTGTTTTCCCTCATACTCATATGGGTAGATGTTTTCTAATAATCATTGTTGATGTGGAAGTGTTATTGGTAGCATATTTTTAATAAACGTTTGTGTAAGGTATAAAAAATAGGATACATTCACACAAAAACTTTATTGGTAAATATTGAGCAAATTTATGCACATAACGTAATGATAGAAACCCTCTTTATTCAAATGTATCTTAAAGTTGTCAGTTAAACTTGTGTTTATATTCTTTCAGTAGATCTAAACATACACTGAAAGACAAATGAACAGATAAGTGCCAAGCATATATATAGTAGAATATATCTGCTCAAAGGGAAACCTGTGGTGATAGTTCTTGGTGACCAAAGTTGGTTACTGGCACTGGTAGCAGGAAAGTTGGTGACCAGCTTTCAATATGTGTGTATCCTTGCATTCAGTAGCAGCTGACTCGTTGCACCAAGAACAGATGAAGTAATACAGTCCTTAATAAAGATGTTGGCCAAGAAGATGGTGGCAAGTGTTTCATAGCCAGTGATGTGTTATAAATTAATATTTTTTTTACAGCTCAAAATATGCAATGTACATTACTCATAACCACCACCAAGTGCCATTTCAGGAAATCTTTTCACAACTGAAGCTGCTTATCTGTACTGTAGTCACCGTAACGTAATGAGTAACATGCAGTAATTGGAGACAGTCAAGTATTTACCGGCAATACTTGAGGGGTTTTATGCCTTTTTGTTTCCAAGTCAAACACTTTCAGTTCTTCAGGTATCCCTCCTTTCCTTGTTCTTTCTTCAAAGCTTGCTATCCCTCCTCTCTGTCTCCTCTGGTGGCATAGTCCTCTCGCTGTTGTGCTGCCATTACTGTAGTTTTGTCTTTTTAATCACACAGTCAGACAGTATTCACAGCAGTGGTGTGAAAAATGGCATTTTATGCACAGACCAGTAGTAGCAGCCTGAGTTCTGAATGTCAGATTTATTATCTATTGTATATATTGTATGTAGATTTTCTGGTGTTATGGTTTGTATTCATGAGAATATTATTTACCCAATAATATAGAATGGTGTGGGGTATGAGGTATATTAATGTTAGTTCAACATTTCAGAAATTTAATAAGGTTATGTATATACAGTAGTGTTTGTTTTATATTGTCTTTATATACTTTGATGCAATACAAGTGACAATTTGCACACTTACATGTCTATGATAGTTGTTTTCAAGAAACTCTTTTCAAAGTAGTAAATGTCATTGTACAGTAGTTCAGTGATACAGTACTTACTTATCAATAGGTCAGAGATTAATACCTTTAGCAATTAAATGAAGGAAGGATGCAGGAATATACAGTATCAGTAAGATTTACTAACTTCAGTCTAGTAGAGATATTGAGTAGGTTTAAAAGTTTCCAATTTAATTACAGTGTGATTGACTTTTAAGTTTTATAGTTAACACAGGGTAGTACAGTCTTGGCCTGGAGTAAGTATCCTCCCACTCCCAACCAACCCAGACACATGTGGCACCATCACTACCTTGAATACGAGGGGTGAAGCAGGGGAAGACTCATCAACCTGAGTCGAATTGGTTACTTGAGCCAGCAAGAAAGTGGAGGGAAGACAGTGTTTCGCTGATTCAACTCATGTTGATGAGTCTTGCCCTACTTCAAATCTTGTATCCCTGGTTGCGATGGTGCCACATTTCGGGATTGGCTGGGAGTGGGTGAATACTTATTCCAGGCTGAGACTGTACATTTTTCATTTTTGGTGGGATAGTTAGCCTGAAGATGCAATACTACTGGCTCCAGTCCTGTGGGATCACTCAGTGTTGTAAGTTTCTAACTCAAGATGTGGACCGTGAATTACAATGGATCATGATTTTTTTTTTTTTTTTTCCAAGAATTTTCTTTCCAGTGGAAAGATACCCTTTACTACTCTTAATTTGTGGTTCAGGGTTTGTATCTTAGTGAGAGAGGATAGACAACACTGAGTGACCTGTAAAGTGGATCCATCTGTATAGTACTAGGCAGAATTTAATGGTGTCAAGTGTCCTTCATACATAAGTCATTAACACGAATCTACTCTCTGCGTACGGGCGTGTGAGACAGACAGTGGTGGCTGCCTTGGGGTCGGGTGTGGTCACGACTGATTCATTTACGTTGGTAGGTAGGCCCGAACCCGACCCCACTACCCCCAGCCAAGAACTAAGAGTGCAGTAGATTTATTCAGCACTGCATTGAGTAACACTTGCTCAGACCCCCCAACCCTGGCCAATAACTATACAACGTAATCTGTTTTTTCTTAGCTTATGGTAAATATCCGTTGCAGATATCCGTACCTATCATCTAGTTGGTTGGTGTGTTACTCCTGACAAGCTTCAACCAGTTACAATTAGCTTTTTGTACTGTCAAATGTGATCACATACCATCAGCTATAGAAAAAATGACTTTTAAGATTGCAGTAAAAGACACACTGCACGGAGTTTAGACTTACCTAGGTCCCTTCTGGGTTGTGTGTGCTGGCTCAGATTTGTGCAGATGTACTGATATATTTTGAAATCCCTGTGATTTTTCAAGACTGCTCAAATTTTGAATCAAGTTATAATTTATTTACCTGTAATACAGTATTGATTGAATGATTGCTTAAATATAAAAGTTGCCTCAAGGAGTTCTCACTCCTCAGATATTGCCTTCTGTCTAACTGTGACAGTATTTTGTAAATAATGTACTGTAATATTTTTGTGAATGTATATGTAAAACGGGTTTCGACAAACACATATTCATTCATAAAAATACACAAACAGGAGTACTCACACTTGTTGATAGATGGAAGGACAAGAGGAGTAAAAACATCATTAGGCAGTATTATTATAACAGAGAATATGGTATTGTTTCAGCATTAATAGATCACACCTGGGAGGCTATTGGAATTTGAGTTTTCTAAGCCTTATTTTTTTCCATAACAAAATAATTGAATTTTAACCCAAGTTTGAATTTTATGCAGTACAATATTTTTTATTGTTGCAATTCTAATTTCTGTACTGTGTGATTAGAGAAGTTAGATGTTATTTCTATTAACTTTTTAACAAGTTGAGAATTATAAGTTAGGCTAACAGAACAGTATATCATACTAGACTAATTATATTCATATAGAGAGTTCACAACCTTTAATCTGGCTATAATTATTTTTGCTTGGAAATCCTATTGTAGATTGAATGAATTAACCCAGAGTTTGCAATAATGATGATTTTTTTGTACTTTATTTTGGCTATTACTTTCACTGAAGGACAATTCATGATTATTGCTCTAATACTATATATAGCACTTGATATAGTACAGTACAGGTATTGTAAATTTGTACAGAGGGTTACTATAATAGGTATTTATAGTTAATTGAGTTAGTGACACACCAACTAATGGAAAGGACAGTAAAGTGGTGCAATTAGGTATGACAAGGAAAAAAGTTAACAGAATTGATTGTCAGTGTGTTATTGACAAAGTACGTTATGTTGCTTCTTAAATTTCTGTGAGTGTTTCTATGTAGTATTATGGCATAAATATGTGTGTAGTGAAAGGAGAGACTGAGAACGGCGATAAGGGAGTGATGCAAGGTGAAGGGTGAGAGGTACTGTAATGGGACAAAAGAAGATAGGTATATGTATTTATGTTGTGTACAGTATATAAGGTATGTCAATTTATACGTGTGCTGCGGAAGCAGGGGAAAAGAGTGATAGTAATAGAAAAAAAAGAGTTGGAAGAGAAAGACGTAAGAGAAAAGGAGGAGATTATGGCGTGAGAGAGAGAGAATGTAGAGAATAGGGGACGAAGGGAGAAGAGGTAGAGAGACAGGCATCAGAGATATTAATGAAAGAGCTGAGGGAGAGATAGCTAGAAATATAGGATGGAGAATTAGGGAAGAGAATAAAAAGAAAAAAGGAGAGGTGAAGGAAGGAAATATGAACATACAGGAATATTGACTAAGGTGAGACATCCTTGCAGGGGCCACAGCGATCGACTCTCAGAGCTGGAGGTGGACTTGACATACTCCTCCCAGTACGTTACTACCCCCTCTGCCATTTCTACTACTACCACTACTACTATTGTACTACTACCACCACTACTTTAACTACTGTATTACCACTACTAGTTCTTTACATTTGTACTGCTACTACTATTACTACTATGTATTTATACTACTACTACTACCACCACTACCAGCACTTTGCTACTACTACTACTACTACTCTACTTCACTATACAGTATGTCTTTCTACTACTTTAATTTCTATACCTCTGTTACTATTACTGTACTTCTCTTATTAGTATTGTACCAATACTACAACCATAAATATTTCTATTATCATAAATAATAATCTACAGGGGAAAGTACCTAGACATTCAGCATTCTTCAGTGACACTGTGTATGTGTTTATATCAAAGGTTTCTTCTACCATTTCTTGCTCACTATTAATTCTCTTTACTATTCTATACTGTATTTGTGTCTCCTTAATCTGGTACTAAACTATTTTTTGTTCGAACAACTGTACTGGTTTTCCATATCACTCTCTACTTCAGACTACAACTATTACTGTCATTCATATTCCCTGTACTTTCTATCTCAGACTGGTAGTTTTTCTTATTCCTTCTATGGGTTTTCCATGTCAGTCACTTCCTTAGCCTTGTACCGTTTCTTGTTCATTACCATTTCTGCTCTCTTATCACGCCACTTGCACATGTTGACCCCTCGGCACTGAGATCACTCCTGCTTGCCACTTTTCAGGCTACAAACACAGATAAAAAAATGGTATCCCAATGCTATAACGAATGTCATGGTTATAGCGAATATCATGGAACTGAGGATCACTACCACTCACTACCATAATATAATAATAATGGGATAAATTTTTGTAGAATGATCCAATTTCCTGGAGCTGATAGTAATATTACCAGTGTACTAGTATGTTGGATAATTTTGATTGGTTGATAAGCAACTTCTGACCTCTGGGTGGTGAGCTTTGTCCAATCACGGTTATTCTATGTACTGTAGTATCATCTGTGAACATTTACTCTCGGCTATGGAAAATCAGACAAAACTATTATTATTGATGATGGATTGGTGGGTATGTGGCACCATCCCAACAATTTATTTCTAAAACATTAATTTGTTTCTTGAGAGCATGTTGATTGAGTCTTGGATGATTGTCTGCATTTTGTGGCAGTTGTGTGATCTCAAGTATGCCTGGCAGCAGCAGCAGCAGCAGCAACAACAACAGTAACAATCCCAGAAACATGTAGCTGAAAGAACCAGTATTTTATGTCCACCATTTGACCATGGATTGAACGTAATGCACTCAGGCAGTATCCACGTAGAGTAAAGACTTTACCTCATTCCCCATCACAGAAAATATTTGATAATCATCTCCCATCATTTGTGTTACAGTCATGGTGATAAGTTTTATGTTCCCCACCAGATGTCAGATTAGCAATTAGAATATACCTTTTTTTATATGCTGTATACTGTAGATACTGTACTTAGGTACCTCTAATCCCTCAGTTCTTTCTCTAAAACATAACTTGAACCAAACTACTGTATTATACCAGAACAGTATTGTACTATTAACTAATTTTTTCAAGGGGTAATTTTTAATATAGTACTGTACAATGTTGTGCCACTTGTAGGTATTGTCATATACTGTATTTCATTACAAGCAATGATAGAGTAACTTCTGGTGGTGTAGAGAAATGTTTCACCATAACTGTGCATTTCTGTATTTCTTTAACAATAGCAGCAAAGCATATAAAATTTTTGTCATTCCCATTATCATCATAACTTTAAACAAATCTTGTGCATCATAACCGTAAATTCAGCAGGTACTGTGTGACTTTGATGTACCTTACAAATATGAATTATCTGAAACTGTGATGCAGATTGTAGTGTTATGCTATCCCTTCCTTCCCCACAGTACAGTAGTTTGTGCACTAATACTGTAAATGCATAGATGTCCCTCATCCCTTCCATAAAATAAGAGTACTATTGTAAATATACAGTGCTTAATGACTTTGAAAGTTTATAAAGTTATGCTGTGGATGTTCTTTTCAGTTTTGGATTCCTGTGCCAGATATTTATATAGAATTAAAGCAGTACCAGAACACAATTTGCCCTTAAGATTTAGAAGATAATTCTGGTTCTCAATACATGTGCAGTTCCAGACACATGAAACAGACACACTTGAAACTGAACCCCTCATTGAGCATATGGTAGGATGAGATGACATGTGTACTGGCATGTCCTACCCTGTATGCTCAATGAGAGGTCAGGTGTAAGTGTGTCTGTTTCATATGACTATAACTGCGCCTCTTTCAGCTTTGTGTTTCCAGGGTAACATTGAGTCCATCGCTGTGTCTATGCATGGCTTAGGGTCATAGTCAGCCATATTTTTTTTTAAATCAGTGGAATATTTACAACTAAAATTAAAGTATGTGGGTGATTGGGATTTGCATCAGTTTTCCTTTCCAGAATTGATAAAAACAATGGAAATTTGTAATAGGTCATAATTATCCGCACTGAAAAGCATGAAGGTATTGCATGCAGTGCATCTGAACTATACCTTTGAAGTTTAGGAGATTAAATAGACCATCACCATATACACGTAGTACAGTAGATATAACATAGATGCAGATTAGCACCCTCATAAGAATAGCTGCTTGTATGTTTTTCTCAGAGCTATAAGGGGGAAAAGATTTTGCTGTGAAATTTAGACTATTGATTACACCAAACTGGCAGAAAACCAGTAGTTAAGAATCTCATTTACCCATGATTTTTGTGTCATAGTAAAAGAATTGCATAATTGTTGTTATAATGAAAAACATATCACTTTACTGAGGTCATCATTTTTTGTGTCACATTAGGAGGAATTAATAGCCTGCATTTTGCCAAAGAAAAATCTTAGCCCCCTTAACCAAGATTATCAGCTTCAGAAGTAAGTAATACAACATGGCCATTTAAACTGTGTAATCCTAACATAGAAGCTTCATAACCTATTAATATTTAGCAAGGTGAAATATCATTGTATCATAGTCGTATAAACTCACAAAAGCACTTTATTATTAGAGTTACTTTCAAGTACAGTGTCAAGTTGTAGTGAGTGACATTATAGCCCATGTAAATTTCATCATCTGTTAGTATTTCAGAACCCAACTATTGTATTGCTAAATATACTATCTTAAAATTACACAAAGCAATCATGAGGTTATAAATTGCTTAGTGGACTATGACACTGTACATGTGTGTGGCCCTTAGCTGTGTGTAATGTAACTTGAATTGATATCATCCATCTGTTTGTCTGAAGTACTCTTAGCTCACACAGTACTGTAGCTATTTATTGATAATTTGCAATTTATCAATTAGACCCATTAAACCCATAGAATTAACATAAGTGCAGTTACAGAGTTGCAGCTGCAGTATTTACAGTTGTCTTCTTGGCCGGCTGCTAAAATGTTTTTATAGGTGTTTGAGATGATACAAAACCACACTTCTTATTGATCACAATACCTACTGATTCTGTCTGCATCGAGAGATTGAAGAACTTGTAAAACGTAAAAAGTACTGCTTTGTGAGTCTCTTAGAGCAATGGAAACTCGTAATTATCTGTAGACTGTATATGATTGACTGATGCATAACTCCCAACCCTTTGGTGGAGAGCTGCCACCAGTCTGGGGTACCCGTTTTGATATCTGCTTTTAAACTTTTACTCCTAGGTAAAGAAAAACTGACTATAAATTAGTGCTGTAATCAGAAAATTTGAAATCTTCAAAACCTATGGAATACAGATTTTGGATTGAATCTACCTTTTGCTGGGAAGGTCTATTTATTTGCATATCTGTTAGATTTATTTATGTTTATAGTATTAGAAGGTATGATAGCTATTGCTTTTGTATTTTTGGTCAGAATTATATGATAAGTGTTGTGATCCTGTGGGAAATAAGAATTATGATAGTTTTATAAATTTACATACACAGTAGTTTCCATGAAGTTCTGTAGTGAGTTTTGTTTCACACATAATGTACAGTGTACATACACACACACTTTCACAAGTGGAAAAATACTTTTAGTTTAAGATGCTCATATTAGTGACAGTGAATTTTCTAAATGTTTAGTTTTGTATGTGAATATTGTGTGTGAAGGTGAAGTGAACTGGCAATGGCAATTATGTTATCTAAAACCAAAATGGTTAAATTAAATTCATCGGAATGTATTACTCAAGGCAAGTGGTGCAACTTCACATCCACTACTTACTATTATTTAATATTATTTATATGCACTAAATTGGGTCATATAGGAAAGTACAATCAGTAAGTAATAGATTGGGTCTTGATTGGTTACATTTGTCCTGAGTTGACTTATTTTATTGTAGATTTGTTTCAGGTTATTGGAACATTAGAAGTTACCGTATAGAAAAATATAACACTGAATAGGAGTTCCAGATATAGCAAGTGTTGGTTCTGTGCATGATTGTTGATGGCAGTTATGGTGGTGATAATAGTGGTGGTGGTGGTGATGGTGGTGGTGGTGTGCAGTTATTGGTGCATGATAATTCGCAGTGGTGGTGATGGTGATGATAATGGGTGAAGTGGAGCATCTTTTGTTGGTGAATTTAGAGGGCTACTGATTCCTCCAAACTTTGCCTGGAAGCTGACAACCCCAATGTTATGACAGTAATAGGGGATCAATTTCCTGGCATAGTATGTAGGAATCAGTAGCCCTCAAGTTCACTTTCAAGAGAGAATTTGTTTAAAATTTCATATGCAAGAAAAAAAATTCACATGCTAGATGATGACAATGACTATTATGGTATGATGGGTCCATAGTCATTATTTTAACAATCCGTACTTGAAGCCATTGTACCATTCATTGTTGTGGTTTTGCCCATGACTTCTTGCATATATACCAAAGTCATTCATGCATGATGCTGGTGATGGTGGTGGGAGTGTATAAACGATTGATAAAGCTCTGTTACTCCGGTAGGTGGCATCGAGATGACAGTTAAACATGCATGTCACTTCTCTGCTCCCAAGGACTGATAATTATATGATCAGCAGTACTTACACAGTGATGCTACAGTATCAAAATGAAAGGAGAGGTCGGAATAAAAACATGTAAATTTCAAAACTGTGTGCAGTATTGCTATTCCATGGTACACGGTTTTGAAACTTGTGGGTTTTTTTTCTTACCAAATACTGTAGCCACATTCACGAGATTGTGAATTTCAAATCCAAAATGATAGATACTACATTTTTCCTTCTTTGCAAAGTTGACTGCAGGTAAATTCTCAAGTGTATGTAAAAATGGTTCAGTGCCTATGGAAAAATTGTATTGTTTTTTTTTATATGTTATTATATTATATTTTATATTTTCTTTCTGGTATGGTATTGAAGTGCATATTGCTGATCAAATAATTAAATATCACAGGTAAAGCAGAGAGGGAGTTGTGATGTGGCAATGATCTCTGCAGCATCACCTCAGTAACAGCTTGAGGTGTTTCTTAGAGAATACCATATGAATCCTGGCTTTATGGACACAAAATTACCAAAATAACCCATGGGAATTTAAATACTGTATATATTTGCTGTTATGGAAAAATAATCTCATGTCAACAATTTGTGGCTCTTTTTTTTCCCAAGACATGTTAATTTAGAATAGTATACTAAAGGACTATTATCATTAGTATTTCTTAGTAGTGCAGTGTGACTTAATGTATTTCATATAATGTTATTAACCCAGTCATTCATTAAGTATTGTTTATCCCGTACCATGGTTGGGAAATGGGAGACTTATGTACAATTCAAGGTAATGTACAGTACAGTACATTGTTTCCTCTCTGTAAATGCAACAAACAAACAAACTACAGTGAAAGGAATTAATGAATATTTCACCAATCTTGATAATTCTTTTATTGTACAGTATTGTTGGCATGAGAATATATTTTTGATTTTGTCTTGGTATACTTGTGAGCTGCGACTAATTCCTGCATGTGTTGGTTCCTTTCCGACACCCCAGAGCAACCCTCCCCATCGGCAGTGATGCTAGTCAGGCTCTGGATGAGGCCAACCACAACAGGTACGTCTTTGAGTACCTCTGCTATTCCCTTACTCGTCTTGTATACAGTAGACACATTTATGGGTCATGTTACAGTTAATGTACATACTGTATATGTATGTCAGTTCTGCAGTTCTTGCACTGTTAGCAAAAAGTACATTACAGTACAGTACTTTGTACCCATATTTTAATTTTGATAATGTCACAATGGCTGTACTGTAGGAATTACAGTAGTAAAAAAATAATTCCCCTCTACCTTAGTTTTATACAGCTGATGATAAATGTTTACTGCAGATGTCAGTACCTAGTATCTAATTGTGTGATGCATGGCTCCTAACCCCTGGGTGGTGAGCTTCAGCCAGTCACGGTTACCTTTTATGATGTATGCTGTAGATATTTACCATCGGCTACAGAAAAGTAGAACCACAGGAAGGTATATGACTATATGATGTGTTCAGAAAAAGACAAGTTCTGTACATATGCCAGTCATATTCTTTAGTCCTAGTTTCCTTACATGCACAATGAAATGGTCAGCAAAATAAAGCTTTACATATTTTCAGATTCTCACTGTGTTTGGTGGAGGAATGAAAACTTAGGCCAAACTTTTACCCAGCATTCCCCTCTTTCTTGAATTCAGTAATGGAAGCAGTTTATTTTCTCTGGTTCTGAGTGTGTCTTCCATGATATGCTAGGTATGGACAGGAATCACCAGTGCCAGGAGACCAACAACAGCAGCGCGGACACGCCAGACGTCACTCAAGTGCAGATGCACACAAGGATGAGGGAGTAGTGGAAGGGGAGGAACTGACGGACCAGACTGCCACGCTCACTCTCACCTCCGCCACTGCCCGTGCCCGTGCTCAAAGTGACAGTCAACATGACCGTCGCAGGGACAGTGAGTCTATGGGTCAGGTTCAAGAACAGCATCATAATATGATTATTTATATGCCTCATAATATCATAACTTTGTGCTTGTGTGTTTTATCCTTTATTAAAATTCCTGACAACAACTATTACATAATATAGTTTGTGATTCATAATTTTTGTGAGAAATTGTAAGGCCATTTTATTCCATATCATTTTGAAAGGTATACAATTTTCACAATCATTTAATGTTTAGAATACTAACAAATATGACCATAGGGTTCTCGAGCTCTAGGCATACCATGAAACTGTTCTTGGTTACAGCCCTCTCAGCTAATGAACCTTTGAATATATAGTATTTCAGGCCAAATAATTGCTATGTGTCTCATTTCCTATATGACTATGATCAAATACCTTAACTGACCATAATATTTTTGTGAAGAATATAGATCTGGACTGTTAATGTGAGCTGTAGATTTACATACGTCATTCTGTACTATACAGTTTATACAGTATACGACAATTTTATCTAGGAAAACCATTTCTGGATGTTAATGGCTGCTGTCTTACAGGCTCAAGAGAGAATGGTCAAGGTGGTGGGAGTGGTGGTGAGGAAGATGGTAGTGGAACACCCCCAGTACCGCCCCGGAGGAAAGATAAGCGTAAACAAAATACTCCCCCTCGGCCACAGTCCAATGGTCTCCCACCCACACCTAAAGTTCATATGGGGGCATGTTTCTCCAAGGTAAGCATCTCTCTCTTCACTACAGTATATATTTCGTAAATTGGGGTAATTGGAGTATATGGAACCCCACAGGAAATATCTTGAATATCCTGAAAATGCAAATCCAACATGGCATTGCTTACCATTTGCAACTATACTACAGTATGTGTGATAAGGTATTGGGTTTGCACATAACAAATAATGTCATTAATGTCTCCATGTATTATGTTGTTGTACAGTACTTTATACAAACTCATACCCTCTCTTTTGCTTCAGGTATTCAATGGGTGTCCATTACACATTCATTGTACAGCATCTTGGATCCACCCAGCCACTAGGGACCAACACATCCTAATTGGTGCTGAGGAAGGAATCTACACACTCAATTTAAATGAATTGCATGAGGCTGCCATGGAACAGCTCCTACCTACACGCACTACTTGGATGTTCGTCATAAAAGATGTCCTTATGTCCATATCTGGTAAGCACAGAATTCATAGGGCATTACAGTATTGTTATTGCTTTACCAGTCACTGGTTATATTTGAAGATAATGCAAAGACTCACTACACATAAGGAATTCAACTTTCTACCCCTTTTATAGAAAGTGGAAATAAGGTAACTTGTTTGCCATGCATTGCTTATTGTAAAGTTGCACTGCTGTGAAGTTAAATATCATATTCATTGATTTACTAAGTTGAATTTGATATTGATACCAGAACAGTTTTACAACATGTGTATGATAATGCGATGCCCTATTTCATTCACAGGCAAGGGACCATATCTATACAGGCATGAGCTGATTGGCCTTCATAACCGCCACCTGCACAAATTCTCATTGCCTATGAACAAAATCCCTGAAAAGTTTTTGCCCAGGAAATATACCATTACAACCAAGGTATGTTAATAGTTGACTGAAAGTGACATTATGCAGTAAGCCTTTATGAAAATTACTGTATATACATGACTCATACACTATCTTACATGTTTAATACTTAAGTTCAATTTACTAAAGCACAGAATGCATGAGATATTGTGTGATATGAAATGATATCATGTATGTTGATGGGTATTGTAATGGTCTTCTGTGCCGTGATTATCAGGTGCCAGACACCAAAGGAACGTTGCGATGTTGTGTGGGCCGTAACCCTTATAACGGCTACAAGTACCTGTGTGGGGCCACTGCAACAGCACTCTACCTCATGCAGTGGTATGACCCACTTAACAAATTCATGCTACTCAAGGTCAGTGCCAAACAGTTTTAACTCTAGACATTATATAAGCTGTGGAGATTTACTGTTAGCTAAACACAAACCAACAAAAACAGTTGAATGGTATCATGTGCTATTGGTTTATGTCAGATATGGACTTATTAATATGTTCCTGACAGTGTCATCATTTAATTTATGTCATGATTATTTCCAGATGATATTTTTCATCTGATGAAATCCCACTTACAATTGAAGAGTTTGATATGTTGTTGTTATTGAAGTTCTTCAAGCTGTCTGGCTGAGCAGCCCTGAGTTTGATATGTATACTATATTGATTTGTCCCAGCAGCAGAGCGAGTGCTACCTTCCCCATCCTCTCCGTGTGTTCGAGATGGTAATCACACCAGACCTGGAGTACCCTCTCATGTGTGTGGATGTCAATCGAAGCTACGGGGAGGATGTCCTACGCCACAGCCTCATCAACCTTAACACTGGTACCAACTGGACACCAATAACTCATGGTGATGATGATGATGATGAAATGGATGGTATGGCCACTGTTGTCCCTCGCCATAATCTCAATGTCAAGAATGTCACACAAATTGAAAAGGATGCCATCTTGGTCTGCTATGAAAGTGAGTTAGGTTCCGCATAAAATAAACATTTTATGATAAGAAGCCTATATTGACAAAACTGGTAACTACATTTTGGTAGTACTTTTTTCATTCAAAGGCCTTTGAGGTTCCTCCACATGTTATGCCAAGGTTATGTACTTTATGTGCTTATAACTGCAGTTATCACAAAATTGAAAAACAGGAGTTAAAGCATAAACATTTTATGATATTCTTTAAGATTCACATATTTTGGAATGTTATGGAGATAAAGACAATCACTGTGTGTGTCACCCTGTAATGTACTGAAAGAGGTGTGCATATATTAAACCTTATAAATGGCGGGTATGTAGAATAGGAGGTTCCCCTGTCAAATTTATATGATGGACTTGATGTCTACATGTTACAGCCGTATCATGAACTAATCATACTTATTCTGTTGATATATTGTGTTAAAACCTCTTTGATTAATGTTTCAGATGTTGTTAGAGTCGTCAACTTGCAGGGTAAATTAAAAGAGAGAAAAAAGCAAACTTCTGAATTGATGTTTGACTTCACCATTGACTCAATAGGTAAGAAATATATGTATATTTTGTATAGCAGCAGTGTTTTGTTTGGGAGTTTTGCCCTCTTGATGGGATAATGTGCCTGGGTTCATAGTGGCTAGGAAAGAATGAAGTATCATCCTCGTGAGGATAATATTAACTGTAAGCCATAAATAGAACAAAAAGGTTCAACGTATATTCATATTTTATTTTATTTACTTGTTTTATAATTGGTATAACTTAAAATATGAAGCTACATTCTCACATGTTTTGCCATGGTTTCACACCAGTATCAGGGCATGTCAGTTTGATATTTGCCATCTGTACCTTAACAAGCTGCTAATTTGCTCCTTTTCTTTCAGTGTGCCTAACAGACAGTGTTTTAGCATTTCACGAGCACGGAATGCAAGGACGGAGTTTTAAGAATGGAGAGATCACCCAGGAGATTATTGATAACTCTCGTATCTTCCGATTATTGGGCTCTGACAGGTGGGTGACTGGCTGGGATGTATCGTCATAGAGTGCAGTTGTGGACACTTGTTCTTTACTATGCTTTTGGAACTGCATGATTGCCAGATGAGATCAGTTTGGCAAAGATTGTGGCTTTGACAGACCAAAGAAGCTTTCTGTTGCTCCATATCCCAGAAATAGGAAAGAACTGTTGTCCACAATTATACAGACAGAAACCTAAGTTATGTCCTTTATGCCAAGAGTTCAGTATAATTTCTTACTGTGCAGAATATTTATATTTCATCACTTAAACAAGGCTCTCATGAGAACCCACATCAGGCTGATGCCCCTTAGTAATGTATGGGAGATGGAAAGATGAATACTGCATCACAAACCAAACATTTACTCTGATCTCTGGCAGAAGTAGACAAAATTTGTGGAGTCAGCTCTGTGATGTGTATAATGTTTTCCTAATTAATACCTATCCCAGAATGTGCCATCCTCTTTTGCTTTGCTGCCTCACTAACAAACACCCTGTGTTCACCCTGCTAACATGATGGCAGCGTGGTGACAGTATCAAGCCGCAACACGGAGGTGCGGGAAAGCGACCAGGGAGTGAACCTCTACGTGCTGGCAGGACATGAAAACAGTTACTGAGTGAGGCTTCCCACCTGACCCAGGTCTCACGCAACCCTCACTCATTTCACTTACTGTTCCGTACTGGGTGTCCGCATGGCATATTTTTGTTTAGGCCACTATTCCTAGTCAAACATGAAGGAATAAAATACTGTACTACATTACTGAAAGTGTCATGTCCTTTATGGAAGTTGGTATCAGTTTTAGTAGGCATAGGGAATGGCGTCCCCATTGCCCACCATTCTTGCGATGGTGCAGTCAGCCTCGTATCCTCTACGGTAGGGGGGGAGGGAGGGTTGGGGACCCTGCTCTCTAATAATGACCCCACCAAAGGCTCAAAATAGCCTTGGAACTGGACCCCTTGCCTGTCAGGGGTCCAACACTGGTGCTATAGCCTCCCCACCCTTTGACTTAAGGGAAATGGGGTATTTATGATGATGATGATGGTACTGTATCAGTTTAGTTGTCCCAATTGACTTGGAATATGGTCTTAGAATTTTTTTCCCCTCAGGCTTTTGTGGATGTAACTTAATGTACAGATGTAGCCATATTTTTTGCAGTGTTTTATTATTATTATTATATTTATTTTTTAAACATTGGCATGAATTTTATATGTTAGTACAATACAACAGTACATGAACCGTGCGGTATGTTCCCTGATCTAGTTTATGGTTGTTGATTTACCCCATCTTTCTCCATCATTTTTTATTTGATTATACATTCCTTTATAAAGTTTACTTGATATAGCTGTTTTGTGTAAATATAAGGGATGAATGCAGTTTGTATAAACAGGTGGGGTATATTGCATCTAGACATTAAACTGTTGGCCAAGATGGCTTCTGGCAGCTCCATCAATTATAAAATAAGAAAATTGCAATGGTGCAATGTACTACTACTGTACATTGTTTATAAGTTGTGGAGGGAGTTGGCAGAAGCTGATTTGGTTTCCATTTTAATGTAATCGTTTTATTCATTGTTTCTGGACTGAACTATTTTTGTTGTGAGGTGTACAATAGTAGGTTGATGAAAAGTTTGTTCCTGTGACCACCATAATGGCCAAGAAGACTGAAGGCTGAAGCTGCATGCAGTGGTCAAGTTCTATGTACAACTTCTGCATGTGTCTTTATTCATTTACATGTACTCAGGTGTCACAGTTTATTCTTGTCCCCTAAAGACCTATGGGAAAGATAGACTAGTGTTATCTACAGTTTGGATCCATATGTTGCATACTCCAATGCTCCCAAATGTTTAATGTATGGATATTTGTACAGTACAGTACTAAGTTGGATCTCCACCCCTTGAAAAAAGGGAAATGATGTATTGATAATGATGACTAAGTTGGTTCAGCATTCCATAGTCAGCTTAGTTTTTTCAGAGACATTTAACAAATGTTGTGACTGTAAACCAACAGCAGTAAAAATGTATGCAGTGTTATTTCCAAATTGGTGAGGATAATTAGTCTCTATTTCTCCAAGGTATCCTCTCCCTCATAGATCTCTTACTTGTTACTTATTGTTAGATATTCTATGCCCCGCTCAAGTACAACAGTGGTATGTTATTCATTGTATGAACTAAAGTATCACTGTCTATTTACAATGTTAGAATGTATAACAAATGTTTCTTTTATCTCTCTATCTATCCATCCACCCACACTGTTGAAGTCTTCCACCCTACCAGCACTACAGGAATTCATCATGGGACTGCTACCCTGCTATATATAGGCTATCCCACTCTCTGCATCATTATAAAGTCTAGGTGGTGATGTCTATGTATCTACCCCCCAAAGGATGTTTTAAGTACAGTATTGTTATTTTAGCACTGAGGGTAAATGAAGTGACTGGTTTGGATGTGTTTACTTGTGTGAAGTTACCCTGTAGGCCTAAGAATGCCTATCATATCTCCTGTGTGTTATAAGAGAAGACAAAATAGAGTTGGCACCAGGAATGGCATCTGATTGAAGATATTTTTACAACCTATTTGCTTTGTATTGACATATTTATAATTATTATATTTGTTACTCTACAGAATTATCACACTGGAGAGTCGACCGTCCTCGATGTTGGAGTGTGAGAGTGGCACGTTAACTGAAGCCAACCAAGGTGTCAACCTCTACATCCTTGCAGGCCATGAGTCCAGCATGTACTAAGCATACAAGATGTGCTACCAGCTCATACAGAAAATTATATGAGCTATTTCTGCATCAACACTGGCTTTATATAGAATCCAAAATCAAGGTTCATTTTAATCCAGGTGCCCGTACACATTGCATAAAAAAGCTGGAGATAATAGACAGGAGGAAGGTATGATCCAGTTGTGTGTTTAAATGACTGAATATTGGTAAAGAAATTGTGTACGTGGAACACCTACAAATATACAAATATGTGATATAAAGGTTGAATACTGCAAGGAAACTTGAACTAGAGATGAGGCTTGAGAGTGTGTTACATTCCAGGTGACAATCCAGTAAAATCTGTGATGCAGGAAGGAGGTTCATAACTTTATCTATTCAGTCAGTACTGTACTCCTTTTGATATTTATTTTCTTTTGAATCTTGACCTATCAATCTTCAACATTATCCGAAGTTAATCATCACTTCTCGGTGTCTCATTCTAGCGCATTTAGAAAAAACTGTCATGTTGTCCAGTATTTTGCATTGCCCATTTCAAGAAATATTCTGGCTGGCCCTACTAGTTTGTTTTTGTAGTTAAAGATAAGTGTTTACAGTTTATATCATTTCTGTGTATCTGACTGGTTGTTGCTTAACTCCTAAGCTCTAGATGGCAAGCTTCAACCATTTATAGTTACCTTTCATGATATTGGCAATGGGCATTCTCACATAACTACAGAAAAACATAGTACAGTATAGCAAAAATAAAACTTTTTTTTTTGCCCATACTGAAAATGTAGTCACGAACCAAAAAAGTATCCAGGTCTGCTTCAAATAGCCTGATGGAGTATTAAATGAGCTCCAGGAAGTATTAGACAAGATAAGCATTGTAATTGGCTTACTGGTATGTAAGATGATTCAAAACTTCAACAAGACTTGGATACTTATTATGACTTGTGACTATACTACATCTGATGGAACAAACATACAGCCTGTATCCAGTTGGTTTTATACGGTACATCTAATTGGAGCATGGGCAGCTCCTTTGGATCACATCTGAGGTGTTGGCTGAATGGTTAACATACTGGGTTGTAACTCAATGGTTGAGGGTTGAAATCTATGTAGTTACAGTGACCGAAAAATGCTATACAGTAGGTTCACCTATTGCGTTCCAATTTGAGCGACAGAGGCGCTCGCGTAAAGGGAGATCGCATACTATGAGTACATCTTTATATGGGGAAAATTACTTATGGGCGGCCACTGCCTCACACTGACAATTTACATAGATCTTATACGCCAATATGCAGGGTACAGTACAGTATTTGGTACTTGTGATTTGATTCTGAGCCACAGTAGCAATGAATATAAGTTCTTACCAAAGAAATGGCACTACAGAATCACTAGAAGTGAGAGATGGGGTTCCGAGGCTGGCCGTGACACTATGTCAACCTCCCCGCTGCTCCTCATAAGGTCACGCCACTGCCCTCACCCGCCACCACACCACCACTCCCACTAGCACTGCTTTCAATGTTTAGCTCATTCACTTCATCCATAATCCCTTCAAAGTCAAGGGCGAACACAGCTGAAGCATTATCATCGATCTCTTCTTGTTCTTGTTCATCCTCAACTTGTTCCTGCCTTTCTTGCCTCTTCTGCCTGTTGCTGTCTAGGTAACAAGTGATTAGGCTTATTTCCTCTTGCTTATTTCAGCTTACGCTGTGCTACTGCATAGAAAAGCTTGGATTGGTCTCTGATGTAACGTGCAGATAATGCAACTCCCTCATTTTCCTTACACATAATGAAGATAGTGAGATACCGCTCCATCAAAATGATTACTGGGTTACTGGTACAACTTCGCCTGTCAAGATCAGAAGCACCGTAACTCCTCACAGTCCACATGATATCCTCCCTGTTCTTCCATATTATACGTACGGTAGACTCTGCCAGCCCAAATTCTTTGCCAATCGACGTGTTTCCTCTTTCCTTCTTCTTCTTAACCCTAGATAGGTAACCTTTGTTTGACATCATATTTTGGTAACCATGGGTCCGTCAGACCCCAAAAGAAAAATCATTCGAAAATAATGCTAAAAATTTTATTTGAAAAATGTGAACATAGATATGAAGCTACATCAATAACTTTCATTTTCATCAACAAAGCAATGTTTGTATATCATTCTTTTATTTTTAACACATTTTTAAATGAAAACCTTCATATTTAAATTTTTTTTTTTTTTAGAAAATCTAAAAATAAAAAAACTAATCAGCTTCTTCTGGGACTTCTTAGCAGGGAGGCCATCTAGGATGGTTGATCCATCTGTGGACAAGTTATGGAGTTCATCGCCTGATAGGTGAATCGCACTTTGAGAACACGCGCAATAGGCGAACCTACTGTACCTTCAAATGAAATTTTAGATACTGTTCAATTGGCCATTCAATATATTGTAACAGTTGTAGTATTTGGCTTGTTCCCTCATGTCTATCTCTCTGCAGCTGGATACTAATTCTCTAAATTTGTGTGCACGCCTGTGTGGTTTTCTGATGATTTGAACCTTTGAACCTGTGTCATCTAGAGCTGAAATAATAACATAAACAAAATATTGGAAGATACTAGATTATAGTATACCAACGAGTGATACCTTAGAATACCTTAAATCATTGAGTGACATAACCATGTGTTATGATTGGTTTGATTGGTGTGTCAGTTCGTGCTACAGTATTGATATTCCAGTGCTGAGCTAACAAGGACAGTGACCCAACTGCCTCTTAAAAGTAATTTGAAATGGTAAATGTTATGTAAGTTAACCTGCGGGACAGAAAGTTATGCAATTCTCAGATACTGTACTGTATTTTATAGCACTGTATTGTGGTACAGTATACCTTTGTTATACATTGAAGTTTGGGTTTGAAGTGTATTGTACCATGTGTAATGAGTGTGTGTATAAAGAGGTTTGACCCAGTGGAAAATACAGGGTTAAAGACATAAACTTGCAGTGGTATGAAGTAAGATTATATTATACCGTTAGTGTATTGGACTGTTACAAAAGTCATGGCAATTAGTGCAGAAGTGGAATGTCATCATGGGTGTACACTGTGAGAAGAGTTAATGGTAAATATTCAGCTTGCATAAATATAACCAGTGTGTGAAAGCCATGTATAACCAGGGTTACATGTAGGCAGAGAGAACCCAAATTTGCATATATGAGAAGCAATTGCATATTTTTCCTTGCAAAATTAACAGCGATTATTACCCGACTGGAAACTGTCAACTTAAGGAGTTGTGAAACATTGTCATCAATTATTGTAGAAAGTACATTACAGTGCAACATTATTGATTGGGATCCTATGCTTATTTGGAATTGTTTCTTTACTGTATGGCAAGGAATTCACTTTGGTTAAAATTGTCAAGGATTGGCAGTGGACTTAAATATGTTAATGAACTTCCAAATTTGACAATGGCTCAACAGGAGTACAAACAAGTTTTGCATATCATTACTGTAAACCCTCATACATTAAAGTGTGTCACCTTCAGTACAGTCTCTTAGAAGGACTGGTCCGAGTATGTGTAATTGCTGAACGTAACCAGGGGTGCGTTTCTTTGGCATCAATTTTGTGAGCTGCTGGAATGAGCAACTCATGTAAAGTAAAGAACAGTGTTATAGGCTAATGCTAGCACTGGTACATTAGCACAGCAAGCAGTAGGAAGAGGCGAGTCAATCAACGAATGATAACAAAGTGCGATGGCCTTCAGCAGCTCAGAAGTTATGGATATTATTATAGCCTTCCTGGAAATAACAGATTATCACTAACTGCTGATTAAATCATATTATGTTATTGATGTTATTTAGATGTTTTCAAGTAACCCTCCAACGAAAGTTCATGTCATGTTTGTAATCGTTGTAAACAGGCAACTCACCACAGTCTCATTGGGAGTGGTGGTGAGTCAACAAGGCTTCTACTGCACCTAATACAGTAAGTGCCAATGGAACACACCCTGGTTAGCACTGTGCTGGTATAGACTGTCATTTGGTAAAGCAGTGTACAGATTCATCCCATTTATTATGGATTATAACTTCCCAAAGATAGTAGGTGTGTAGAATGTTTACTTTATTTAGCAAAGTTATTCATAGTCACAGTGAACATATATCATGAAGTGGAGTAATTGGACTCTCATTAGGGTATATAGTGACCATTGCAGAACCAGGAAATGCAAATAGAAATGGCCTTCTTTATCCTGGCGAGGGTCCCATTACCTTATTTCACAGTACAGTACGTGTTTTTAGTGGTGAGAAAAGACTGCATAAGATTCTCTCCATTACCCAAGAAAAAGCTTTCATTAGGCATTGAATGTTACTTTATAATTACTAAAAAAAAAAAGTCTATCTAAATTCAAGTCTTCTTTGTGGCTCAGGATTTAAAAAGAATGTATATTGTGTATAATTTATATATTAGATATAATGGAAACAGGTTTTCAGATATAGGTCTTGTAGATAACGGGGGAAAGTGAACCGGTAAGTGTTGTATGAACTTATTCATTGAGAAAAGTGGAAACTTTAGAATTTATGTATTTTATTTTTTCTTTACCATTGTTTATGCTTTAGTATTTATGAAGCAAAATTGAAATAAGATTTTTGATATTCTTATTAATATTTATGAATGCAGGCCCTGAAAACTATACAGTAGTTCAGTACAGTAGTTCCATTATACCTGTACTGTACAGTTGCAGATAATAGTTCGGTCTCATTCCTCTTCCACAGTAACTCGTAACATGTCTGACCTTTCATGCTAATAGGGAGAAGTGTAATGTGTTTTGTTGTGCTTGAACATCATAATGAAATGTATGTGTTACTACACCATTAGACTACCCATTATAAGAGCTGTTAGATTGACGAGCGTGACAGAACTTTTATCTGTGACTGACTGTATTGTCACCCACATAAACAACAGATCAATGACCCAGGCTGCAGTGGAGGCAGGTCAGGAATGAAAATGAGGAGTTGGTGTTAATGTTTTTAGTTCATTTATATCTCAGTCAGAGAGCATGAAATTTTGGCTCTTTAATTTATTTATGGGCAGCAATAGTTTTCCTGTAGCTGATGGTAATTATCTACAGCTGATATAATTGTTGTTGCTCTGATTGGCTGATATTTAGCTCCTAACTCCAAGGTAGTGGGCTTCAATTATTCACCGTGATCATTTTCATTACCAGCTGTATGTGGTCCTTTTTTGTCAACCACTGAGAAAGGAACCATTGTCTTGGTAGTCCTGTGGTCATCCTTAGAGAGGTATTAATTTTTCCTTTCTGGTTTAATGGTCGTCATTTTTTAGTCAATCTTTTATACATTATTTATATATCTGGGACAGTGGTCCATCAGATATTGATAAGTAATTCCAGGTAGTGAAGTTCACTGTTGACATAAATGGTAGTGAGGAAAAATCAGTTAGTGATTGTGTCATGACTCAAGTGTGGCAGTAACTATGCTTTCAGGCCATCACAGTCTAACTCCATACACATTAGTGTTTCTACAGTAACTTGGGTTATAAATACAGTATTACTTTCTCCTGGCTGATTGGCTGATTGTTAGCAATTTTTTTTACTCCTTCATTTGAAAAGGGGCAAGGCTATTTATGGATGAAGGTAGAGGATTTTGTTTGTAGCAGATACTGTATATGTCAACCAATCAACTAGGAGGGAAGTAAGGTTTATAGACCAACCTAGGGTGGAAAGACTTATTATATTGTCAACATGTCCAGTGTGATTTGTCAAACTGTGCTATAAAGGCTGCTTGATGCTCACATTTAATGACATGCACTCAAGGGTGTATGGTGTTGTAGACTTGTGTAACTGGTACTGATTGTTCATAAAAATGCATAAAGGTGAAAAATTGAAATGCACTTTCGTAAATAACTGAGAGCTGTAAACCTTTGCAAAGCACGAGAGATTTAGTGTAGAGAATTTTTTTTTTTAGCAATATTACCAGCTGGCTAAAACAAAATTCTCTTATATAGTGCCTAAAGCAGGATATTTCATTGACATTATATTCTAAGTGTAATGTGAATACAATACTCTAATTACCAGAAAATAGCCTTAAGCCTTGTATGATATAACTTAACAGTCTGTTTTTCAATAGCTCGTGGTAAATGTTCGTTGCCTCTATCATTACCTTCTGTTTAACTGGCTGCTGAATGACTCCTAACTTGAGGGTGACATGCTTTGGCAATTCATATGTATTCATTGGCTTTAGAAATTTACCACCAGCTGCAGAAAAACAACTACATGTATAGTAACTGCAGTATGGTACGGTATTTTGCTCATCACTGCTGTAGGAATGAAAGTCAATTAGAACAACCCAGTACAGTATTAAAAATATTTTGTCTGTAATTTTTCCAACATATACAGTATAAAACCATTCCCACTAACTTTAAGCAACCAATTAGCTCTTTATAGCATGTTGTTGTCTTCCTTGAGTTTAGATGTAATTTTGATACAACAGAAGGTTCATTCGACATCACAAATCTCTCAGTATGCAGTGTGGTATATGCTGGGTGTCCCAGCTGGAAGGGATATAACTCTGGCAAATTTAGTCTAAAGGTAATATAAAAGACTTCCATGAATGTATATCCAATTAGCTATGGTTATTCACTCATATGGATTGACAGTTGTAAAACTGTAATGTGTTGTGTTGTAAAGAAGGCATTCTTGTGTAGTTATATAACTGGTACAAGTGATATTACCATGAATGTGTGTATTGTTTAACTGGAGTTGGCTTGATAACCCAGATAAAGGAGATTGAAAGAAACCCAACCAGCAACCAAGATTTTTTGACATGCCAGTAGTGTACCCCCTTGGGCTAAGATATCGTTTCTGCTTTAGTTTTTAGAATTTCTTCAGAAATAATTTGCCAAAGTTTTAACCATTTCTTCTAGAACACCTTGTATATTTCAGTAATGAGGTTTGTATAAGTAGGTAATTTGGTCATTACAGTTACTATCAAATAGGGCAGATTCAAGATGTTAGAGTATCATCTTAGTCGAGGTGCAGTGATACAGTTTACTTAGGGAAGAAAGTCAGAGAAAAATATGTTTAATTATGCCACTGATATGACCATTAAGTTTTCTTTGCTTGCTTCATTAGCATGTATGCTACTTGCATGTTCATTTACCTTCATGCTCTAAATGGTTATAGCACATTTCATTATACAGTAATTTTTATGCAGTATATTACTTCATTATGCAGGACTTTTTAATGCAGTACATATGTGAATGAAAGTTATCCTTGTATATATAGTTTAATTTACTCATATTCATTTGCATTGGAGTGAATATTTGTACTTAATTTTAATAATTGCTCATGCTTCTTGGTTGATTATGACTGGTGCTCTGTGTGAACCGGGGTTTATGTTTATAGGCTACCATTTTGTTTAGGTTATAAATAACAATATTTTCTAGTCCTCTAGCTGAGGCTTTTAAGTTTTCTGGAGACCTAGTACCGGTAAGTAATTGTTTATTTTTGTGTTTAGTGGATGCTTGATAATGGTGTTGGATTATTAAGGTTCTGTTTGTTGAACCAAGGACCACATAAATCAAAATTCGTCCTGGCTATGTACTAGATGACTGCTGAATTTAATTGTGATATACAGTATTGCCAGTTCATTAGTGCATTTTTGTTTTTATTGCTGTCATTGAGGAAACCTAACATAGAAAGTGGTATGAATCAAAATCTTCATAATCTGGTGTCCCTTTGTATGCAGTTATAGTATGGTCAAAACAAGGGGGTTGAACAGTATACTGTTGTATAGGGAGTGGTTCATATTTAACTTGCATTTGCTCCAACTAGAAGCTATCAGATGCAGTGATTTGCTATTCACAAGACTGCATTGCCTTCCTTAATTTTGGTGTCGGTGTCTGAGGGCAATTGCATTCGTACGTCCTTGTATGTGCTAAGAAGGTTGTATGAATTGAATGGAGGCACCAAATTACAAGTGATGATATCATCATCATAGCAAAATATCTGATCAGCTGGCTTCAAGTTAAGCAAATATCAATAAACGAGGCCACTCCTCTTATACAGGGTACAGCCTTCTTAGGCCAGAATGACACATCCTGGAGCAGATTATAATTACTCATGTAGTGCCTTGAGATCATGATGTGCAAGACATTTCATGAAAAAAAAAATTAACTTCATTTTCATTGACTTTATAAGAATTATGTGTATTAATTGTAAGCATACACTGTAACCATATATGTATAGCTACAGGAGATTCAAATGTTTGTTAAGCCACAGTAAATGTTGAGGTGGTCCAGTCAGGGAACAGTGTATCAGCATACTCAGTTGGAGGCCATGGTGGTTTCTGGCAACTCATGAAGTAGTGTTTAAAATAAAATGCTGCAATACCTCTGCCAACATAGACCACGATTCAAAAGTAACTAGAGTATGTTCATGAATTTTTACACGGAACGTTGAAGAAAAGTCACTTGCCGTTCATTAATTCTAGCTACTGCTTATGTGTTAAATATTGAGATACTGTAGTTGTCAGAAGCCAACCTTGGCTTGAAGTTAAGTGTGCAGGTAAAATATTCCCCAACAGAACAATTATCAACTAAATGTGTAGACTGTGCTGACTTGTATCCGTTGTATAACTTCTATTCGGTACAAGCCCCAACTAGACCAGTCTTTGCTATTTGTATTCAGCATGATACGGCTCTATTCTACAAGAGCTTTGCCAATGTTTCAGTGTGCAGGACATATATCAGATAATACATGGGTGAAGCATTTACATGGGCCTAACCCACCCAGACACATTATGTGTTCTTAGAATGACTAGCTTGTTTATTACTATTTATTAGAGTAGTGCAACTAGTAAATATGACAAATGTTCCCTGTATATATGCCCTTGTACATGCATCAATATTCTTGTCAATCCATTAATTTGTGTACATAATGACAGTAGTGGGAGGACAGGGAGTGTTAAGGGGAGTGAGATATTGTCAACAAAGTGAAGGCTACCAACCAACTCCCCCCAAGCCTGTGACAAGAAACTGGGAACCTCTGTATACTTGCCTGTGTTATGTGGCTTTGTACAGAGGAATGAGTAGCCTCCAGTTCAACAACAATTTAAAAACTCTTCCTTGACACTCCAAAAAGCTTTAATGTAACCCTGACCCCCCCTCCCTCCCTCCCTCCCACTCATCTTCATCCCGTGCTGTGCTGTCACTTCTTTACCACCCACGTCTGCTGTCGTTGTCTCGTGTTCACTCATATTTTTTGTACTCTGAATGGTATTGCTGTAGTCAGGTTTTCTATCTGACAGTAAATGTGAACTGCTGATGTCAGTTGGTCGAGTCTGATTGGCTGAAGCATGCATGACTGCAGACACCTAGATGGCAAGCTTTGACTAATCACAGTTAGCCATTATGATATTAGCTTGGAATATTTACCCTCAGCTACAGAAAATCAGATGTGTACTCTAAAATAGCCCGTAATATCCTCAATTATGGTCTAGTGTATTTCCTGAGCTGTCAGTTCCACTCTCATTGATCATCTCTGTTCAATTTTTACTCTCTGTCACTATCAGTATCCAAAGTGCACAGTCAATGAGGTGATGTTTTTTTTTATTTGACCTATAAAAAATGCTGTGATTTGCTTGTATTACTTTTAGATAATTCTAAGACATTATCTAACTATTGGAGGCTTTAAATATATTTTATTGGAGTATGGAACAGCATAGACTGAAATAGTTAAATTTATAAATTTGTCTGCAATTTGAGCATGTCACTCCACTTATGGAAGGAACCCTTGGCCATCAATATGTGCTGCAAGTGCGTTCATAATTTAAACGTATGACTGATTGTAAATTGTAAGGTTAGCATGTATTTAGTATTTGCTTTTATTTGGATGTGATAAAAAGGGTGTTATAAATTGCTTTTATTTGGATGTGATAAAAAGGAATTTTTATAATTGTTATAGACTTTTTCGAGAAATATTTAATTGTAGAGTAGTGTATTTTTCTGCTGATGATGGTAGTAGTCAACAGCCGATATGATTTACCTTTCAACTGATTGACTAATGAGAGACTCCTAATTGGTTGGCAGGCTTCATCTAGTTATGGCTACCTGTTGTAACATTATCCATGTAGGGTATATTTACCATCAGCAACAGAAAAATAGACTGTGAAATCTTTATTTGCCAAGCTAAAACAAATGTTGATAATGTGGAGAATTAAAATCAGAGATGAATTAAGCAGCTCATACAAGCACTAAAGCTGCTTCATATTGTAATTTTTTTTAGATTCAATGACACTAGACAATAACAAATGTTTTTTATGTTGATTTTTTAATCCTGAGTATGTACTACTGTACCGGTACTTTAAGCATGTAATTTTCTCTCTACATGTAATTTTCTCTCTAATGTATATGAAGAGTGAACATCACTTGTATTTTCAATATTTTTCTTTCATCCTCAAGGAGTTTTATAGTCTATTTTTAGTGGACATGTACAGTTAATGAAATGCTCACTATAAGGTGTGAGTTATAGCACTGGAACTGTGTTATGCATTTTGGGTTAGCACAATATTATGAAGTTTGCCTCTTGAATGTTGTAGTTTTTCCACACTAACTTAGAAAAGAGCATTCTTCCATCTCACTGGTGAATTACGGTCTCTCAACCAGTCAGAAATAGGAGAGGCACACATTTTAATGTGCTAAGTCAGCCTATTGGTTCTAATAATTACAGACATCTTTTAACTAACCTGCTTGATGAGGGTTTGGTATACAGTACTGACTACAGTTGTTACATGGGCAGTAAAGAGCTTTAAAGTTAGTGTGGAAAGATATTGTTGAAATTGGAATTGTGCAGTTTGGTTCTTTAGTATATCCATGTGTTTGTCCAGTGTATTGTACATATTTCCCATACAGTATACCTTATTTATAATGAGGAAGCACAATAAAGTATATTGTATTTATTTTCAGTTGACTTTTAATGGGCTGGGAGATTATAGTGACTTATGTGATACCTCCACAGACACCAAGTTATGATAACATCTGTACCATCATTAATTCTTCTGTAGCCTGTAACAACAGGGTGTTGTGTTACTATTGGGGTGAACAGACTTGATTGTACACGGTAACAATTTATTAGTAATACTACACAGGTTGATCACACACAAGTAATTCCTGGACTCCGTAGCAAGGTAAGCGTGGGTTGTGGTTGTAGAGAGCAAGCACCTTGTAGTGGGTCCGTCTTGCCTGCCGTGGCCGAGTAGAGAGAGAGAGAGAGAGCTACTGCAGGAAGGAGCGTGGTGAGTTGTGGCTTGGAAGAGCAGCGGGCGAGGTCGGCAACAGAGGTGAGAGCAGGTCGAATGCTGACTGTAGAGTGAATTGAGCTTGGCGCATCCCGCTCCTTTTATCTTGTTTGGTTGGCTGCGCATGCAGGTGTCATGGCGGCCCCCAGTGGCAGGTGAACAGGTGAGGATGGGGAATCGCAAGGTGCTTGGTGTCTGTTACAAGCCTACTGTACTAAAATAAAAATGACAAAAAAACCTGATGTTAGGGGGGAGGTAGAGTGTTGGTAATAAATTTGGAGCAACCGATTCCTCCAAACTATTCCAAGCAGAAGACTGCCATTATTTTTGTTTGTTATTCTGGCCTTATGTTGGAGGAATTAAGGTGCTCCAAGTAAGTGTTCTATCCCCTTAATAATGAACCTATTTTAAAATTATTTTTATTTTGTTTCAGTGTGCTGGACAAATGACCACCAACAAGCAGGGGGCAAAGATTCCTCCAAATATTAACACCAACAGCAAGTTAAGGGGGTTCCAAGGAGGGATGTTGAACAGGTTAGAACACTGTATTTTATTTAAGATAGTTTGTGTCTCTCCGTTATTTCTTCCTTCATTTCGTATTCCTTATTTCGTACAATTTTTACATTGTTCATTCCTCATTTTCATTTCCTTTATACTGTATATATACAGTATATATTGTTTTTAGAGTAATCTCCTCATACAAATATATATATACAGTAAACTCTCACTAAGTTGGATACCTTTAAGTCACATATCGGATAACTTGGTGTCATGGATACTCAGAGTACACTGTCACAAAGGCCTACAGCCTGAAAAATGACGCAAGTTACTTTGTACAAAACTCGAAGTACCATCTCTATACCATACTTTTATATCCTCTGTCGACTGACCATATAATTATATAGTTATGCTTTTACTATAATAGAGCACCTATGTATAAGAAACTCAATGTTTTGAATTAATTAACTTTATTGCCTGAAAAATAGTAATGTACTGATATATAATTGGCTGCGTCACTGTCAAATGAGCCACGAAGCCACATATGCATTGGTCATGACGGTATCACCACGTTGTGTTCCATTTCCATTAACAAACTTGATCTTTGCTCTGTTATTATAGTTGACTGCATACGAGATGTATCTTTAATGTGAGATAAGATGCGCTCTTTGTCTGTAACTATGATGGATACAGTTGTTTGAATCAACCCAAAAGCATGGCCAATTGTTGCCACCTTTTCTCCTTTCTCTTAACAATATCGACTTTTTCAAGTAATGTAAAGATCTGTAATTTCTTTACATAGCTACGAATAATGTGTCTGTGTGGCAACAAGTACTGTACGCCGTGACTGATAAACTGACTGATACCAGCTCTGATTCCCACACTTCCTCACCTACCACCGCACCACAGTACCATATTTCATCTTGATATACATCCCTAGATATATTTCTGCAGTATTATATTTTTTTTGTGTGAAATTGTCATGTTTTTGGGTGTGGGCAGCTGTGTATGGGAACCAGAGATATGAGTGAAAGCGCAGGTTGTTTTGAGGGCGGGTGTGCATGAGGTCAGTCATACTCATCAAATTTAAGCCCTCAGATATCTCGGATCTTTGGAAAACTCAAAAAGAGTTTCACCCCAATTGATCCGAGTTAGCGAGGGTTTATTGTACATTTATAAATTTGTACGATTTTTATTAACTAGATCCAAAGGAAAGAAAAATGTAATAAAAATGATAATAATAATGCATATTTTGTAATCTTCACATTGAATTATCAATATTAGTTTGCTGAAAATTTCCTGGTATTAAGATACAATAATAATGAACTAATTTATTTAATGATAATTACATTTTAATTATTTTAATTTTATATATTTTTAGTAAGCTCGTGTGTTGGTATATAATTTATAATTACCCATTTATTTTCATTATCTATTTTTAACCTTACTGTATGTATTATAAATAATGATCCAATTTATTATTTTTTCCATTTTTTTTCAGGACCAGTGATGACCAACTCAACCAATGGAAGTGTGAGGGGTGGCAAGTAGAAGGCAAAGACCCCCAATGGAAGACCAAGGAGGGACATTGAACAGGTTATAACATATTATTTCTTTTGTTATTCAATTTCCATCGCTCCCTTCATTTATTGTTTTCATTTCTCCTTTCCTTCAGTTCTTTCCTTCCTTTCAATTCTTCTGTTTGTCCTTCGTTTCTTTCTCATCAATTTATAAATTAAGTATAATATATGGTACAGAGTTTGTCAATTTTCTGATGGTTTTTAATATATATTTTTGCAATTTTTTATATTCTAAAACGAGATCCAAAATCCAAACATTTTCTTCTTGCATATTTTTCAATACCGGTAAATTAACCTAAGGTCCAAAATCCAAATAATTTTCATTTCCATATTTTGTCCTTTTTTCTTTTCTTTCCTTTATATATATATATATACAGTCAATGCCAAAAATGAGGACAAAACCATCGTGCAATCGCAGGGTCATCATAACCACACCTTGGCAATAATGTCATATCGTTACTTGTTAGTATTTTGTTGGCATCCCACGCTTTCAGTCGTTTTGGGTCGGAATCAGCGAACACACATTGCAAATCATGCTATCCTTCCTATTACTATATTACATATCAAGTCTCAAATAGTATGTGTGTAAACAAGAGCTTATAGTGCACAGTGCATCCAAACTGGGTCGCTAACCATTTATAAATTCTTGGGATGAATACATTGAATTGAGGATGATGGAAGACTGCTAGAGGCCTTGAAGACTCTGTAGGATGAGGGAGATGATGAGAGGTGGGACAGCAAGCATGAAGAAAATAGAAAGAAAAAGAGGGACGGTTGAGGAATCGAAAGGAGGAACACTTCAAGACTTATGTAGTTAATTTAGTACCCCTAAGATTGATCCAGTGTTACTTAAAAACTTCATTTGAATACACTGTCATTTTCTCTGTATGTATGTTTTGGTTTCTTTCTGGGTGTTTTGTGTTTCATTCTCCACTATTCTTATTACATTCAACCCTTTGTCTTAAGTTCTTTCTCCATCTTTCTTGAAGTATGATAGGGTAGGTCCATTGCAGACACAGGCAGATAGTAATTGTAATAGACAAGTTTTACATTTGTTCTGTAAATGTGATAAGAATACTTTCTAGTCCCCAGCCCCAAAAGCATCTAATTCAAAATGGACATGTTATATTCCTTCTCATAAATTTTCTCTCATTTTTTATACCACCCACATTAATTGGCTTGTATTATGTTGCAGAGTTACGGAGTCCAGTTCTACTAGAGGCATATTAACCTTTGCTGTTTGTTGTCCACTGTGTTCATCCATCCTTCCTTCCTTCCTTCCATCCATCTACAGCAACAGTACAAGCATCACTAGTTACTGTGAGTGTTTATGGAGCTACATTGTTTTGTGTGTGTTTGTATAATGTAATGTATGCAGCTTGGGTTTCGAAAAGTGCACTCATGACAAAAGCTATCTGTATTTTTTATATTTTGCTCAAATATATGACAGCTAAGAAAAATCAATGGTAATCCCATATCTGATACAATTCCCAGATGCTTTGTTTTTGGTGTGTACAGTAAGTAACTGTTAAAAAACAGAATGTGATTTAATCGTGTGCTTATGAACCCGATGGTCAGCTAATGTTGGTAGGTTTAATTAAGGAGATAGTATACTTTTGGTACATTAGAGCACCTTGATTCCCGCGGGCTGCATGTGGCCCTCAAGCAACCCTCTGGCGGCCCTTAATAGGTAATAAATGGTAAAAAATAACAACAACAAAGTTTCAACCGAACATAAAGAAGCTTGTCTATGAATCAGTGTCAAAAATCGCATTAAGAAGACTGTGTCATGTATGCCATGTAAGGATTAATCATAGTTTTGTAACGTATTGGATTAAGCCATTAAGTACTATATTTTTACCATTAAGCACCTAAAATTTCTATATTTTTGCTTAACATAAATCTTACGGCCCTCAGTGAGTTTTAAGTTTGATCATGTGGTCCGAGGAGCCCAAAAGGTTATGCATCCCTGCTTTAGAGTATACCAGGAAACCGGATCAGATGAACAAATATAATGGTGGGCTGTTGCTTGGAATAGTTTGAAGGAAACACTTGCTCCAGATTTACCATCACTATACTACCCCAATAACATTTCTACATTAAGAATTGGTTGTATGTCCAATATAGAATCTTAAAGTTCTCAACATTTTGGGTTCATAATGCACTTGTGAATATTTTTGCTGTCAGCAGTACATTACAGGGTTGGCCACGTTAAGTTATAATCTGTTAAGTGAATAAGTTTTCTTTTGTTTGAAGAAAGTGTTGTATGCCAGTTGATGCATTTCTGATGTGAATTGGAGGGCTACACACTCTTCAGAACTGCCAAGATACAATGCTATACTATGGTATTTATTTTGGCAGTTGTGGGGATTTTGTAGCCTCTAATTCACCCAGAAAAATAGCTCATATTGTACCATGGTGTACAACAGTTTGTTCCCTCAGCTAGCAACAATATGGCCCGGGACACACGGGCGCCTTGTGGTCGCCACGCAAGGACCACACGCACTTGTCCTGCTGTAGCGGGGACGTGAAGGCGAAGAAAACCCACAATGGTAAACAAAAGACTTTTTTGAACCAGAGAATGTAGTCATTGTGACTGGCTGAGGGAACAAACTTTTGTTCACTACTGTTCAGCTTTGCACATAATGGTATTCATCTCTTCAAGTTCATATTGTAATGGACATAACTCTATCCTCAATACAAGTCATAATTATTGCTGCTTGGACTAGCTGTCTACTTTTCCTGGCACTGTGTTGAACCTGCATATATAATACAGGGTGTCCATAAATAATCTGAACAACTTTACAAGTTCATTAAAGGTAATCTGTTCACATAATTTATGGACACCTTATCTTTCAGTCTGATATGTTAGCTTTTAGATGTCTACAAGCAGTGTTGCTTTCTACAATCCAAAAGTGCCTCCCAGTTGGTAGGGAGCTGGTTGTGGAAAGCAACACTGACTGTAGATTATGAAACCCTGGATGCAATCTGTACCAAAGAGTTAAATACCTTAAAATTAACCTTAAATAAATGTCTTTCAGGTCTGTAGTGACAAAAGAGAAGAAGACAAGCACTAGCACTGGAGAAGGTGGACAAGTGGAGAACTGAAGAAGGAAAAATGAGCATAAAGAAAAAACAAAATGATAATAAATCAACTATATTTTACTGTGGTGTATTTAGAGGAAAAAAATATATATAGATGGAATTTTTCTGTACTTTTATTTGAGAAATTATTTTTATCATCAAATCAGGTGTTACATTGAACTTATGGATACCTGAAAGGGTGTAAGGTTCAAATAAAATTGTTGATATGAGGACATCAAACTCAACCCCTCCAATATAATATCAGCATTGCAAAGTGACCTTGAGAAGCTGTGTGTATTCCTCTAGAGTCTAGACTGTCTCTGAAAAGACTTTTAAAATGACTATTTGACACAGCCTCTATACAGGGTGTCCAGAAATTCCTTGTGTACATTTAAATAATGAAAGATTTTTGGGAAAATCTCTTGGTAAATTGTAGGGCTATTAAGTCCTCCAAACTATCTCAGGAAACAAATCACCTCAATATTTCTAATTGGGGATCTGTTTCATGACATAGTTTGGTTGACTCTGTAACCCTCCAATTTTACCATCAAGAGTTTATCCCTTTAACACCACAAGGATTATTTCATGCAAATATTCGGTATTCCATTAGAGAAAACTGAACTACTGAACCCAAACATGGAAAGACTGTTTGAATTTAATGCATGTCTATCTCCAATGAAAATACTGTATATTTTCATGAAATGTTGCAATGCTGATACTGTTTAGAGAGTAGTATACTTTTGGTACATTGGAGCTTCTTGATTTCTCCAGCGTATGCCAGGAAACTGGACCAGATTAACAAAAATAATGGTGGCCCGTTGCGTGGAATAGTCTGAAGGAATCAGATGCTCCAGATTTACCAACACTACTATCCCCTTAAATTGGAACTGAGAAATTATATCATGGAGATTAAAACTGCCTGAACTAGAAGGCATGAAATGCAAAGCTTGAAGATTACAATTGTCAGGTGTATACCATCTTTGTACCAAATGCCTCCATATGGCCTGGTACAAGTTTCTGTATAACTGAACTGGATTTAATAATTGTTTTACTGCCTTCTGATTCAACCTTTGGTCTGGTCGTGTGTTCAGTCAACATACAGCTGACTTATTAAATATAAATAGTAAGTTACATCAAATTCACGGGATGCAGTAATGGGTGCTTATGAATTCCAAGAAGATTATCATTACTATCAAAATTATAGCACTTGTAATTATGACCTTGACAACAAATGACAAAACTTTATGAAATATAAATTTAAAAGGCCTGTACATTACATTTTTTCCATATTGCAACTTATTATTGTAAACATAGACTATGGTGTCAAGTGTTATATATACCAAACACAAATACCAGACAATAACTCCACAATATACAATAACAACACTTCTTAAACCAGTGCAATAAATCAGACAAACTAAGAAAAGGTAGCAAGATAAAACTGTTAAGTTTAAAGGGGGTACAGGTGTTGGTAAATCTGGAGTAACTGGATTCCTCTAAACAACAAAAGGCCACCATAGATTTTGTTAATCAGGTCCTGCTTGTTTCCTGGAATACTTTAGAGGAGGAATCAAACTGCTCCAATGTACCAAACAAAACTATACTATCCCCTTAATTAATCCAACACTGATGCGACATTATCAAGACTTTGGTATGAAAGTGTTGTTATGTCTGATGTCCTCATATCATAAGTATCATCTCACCATCTCCTGGACACTGTAGTAACAACTAGTAGGGATGCCAGCCAGTGATGATGTTCCATTGTCTTCATAACAACTTCACTACACAACCTGGTAAAGAACCAAAGTACATATGTTACACATTTAACTTCAATCCACTTTTTCTTTTGCAAAAATTTCCTCATGACTTAAGAGACAAGACAACAGTACTTTAGTTGGTGGCTGTACAACAACTTACCAGTTCTATAACAGCAACAGTTGAAAGGTCCAATGTATTGCATGTTGTAGTCAGTGTATCTTCACTATCAATGGCAGAATCTCCAGCCTCCTCACTTTACCCAAAATAGATGAATCAGTCTGCAACACAAGCATTGGTAAAACAAACTCATATACTATTCAGCATTAAAACAATAATTTTGGCTAAAATTATACATAACTTTCAACATAATGAAAACCTATTCTATGACTTGAATTATGAAGCTGCGGTTAAATACTTAAATTGTAAAAACATTAAATAGATCTACAGCTTCAATAAGCGTTATCAACAGAAAATACTGTACTATCGTTATAGTAGGAACATGTGGTTGACGTGAGCTGTCATCTTGGTCTCCGTACAGTATATTGAAGGCGCCGAAAATAACAGTTCGACGGCTTCACTTTACTCCCCGATAGTTATACAGTACTGTATTAATTTAAATTTGGTAGTACTGTAATGACATTGTTATTAACTGCATAGTGTTAAATGATGATACCTTATTTTTTCTATAGTTGTACAGTACAGTATTTATATTGGTGGTAATGATACTGATATTAACTGGTGTCAGATGATGAGAGCCTACTTTATCCTTTCTATTTTATTAAGTACTGTAGTACGGAGTTTGTTGTGCGTTACGCTTGTCTGACGTCACTTGTTCTCATTGATGCCAGGTGCAGGGAAATTTCTCTGCTTTAGGAAATTTTGAAGTCTACACAGGGAAATTATATAAAGATTGTCCAAGAGTAAACAGAGAAATTTCTACCAAACGAAAAACTAAAAAGACAGTCAATGATCAAGAGTTAAAAGGGAATTATTGAGGCAAAAAGGGAAATTCTAAAAGTGTGTGTGTGTGGGGGGGGGGGGGGCATAAGTTAGTGGGTAGTATCTGGATGTGGTGGAACAGAGATTGATCGATTGATATTAGGTGCTGCAACTGCGAGGTCATATAGCGCCAGAGGGGGGTGATCGAGAGGTGAGACAGCAAGCAAGAAGGAAATAGAAATAAAGAGAGACAGTTTGGTGGAAGAAAGGTTATCCATAATGCAATCTGTGTTATATATGAACTAATTATTTAAATACAGGTAAAGTCTCATTCTACAAACAATTATTATTATTGGCATTTATTGAAGGAATCACAGTTTTGTAGCAGTGTTGCCAGATCCGGCTAGGTCCCAGTATTTTGCCACGGTCATTTCCTGTACTTAACCACGGTTATTTTCCAGTAGTTTGCCCAGGTTAGGTCCCGGTACTTAGGTTAGGTAAGGTCAGGCTAATTTCAAAATGCCCCATTTGAATATGCCCTTTCTTGGAAATGGGGCATTTGTGGAGGAAATGCCATAAAAGAAAATAGTCTTACAATTGTCTAAATAAGTGGGCAATGAAGGTAGAAAAACCGTACGCAATAACGGTAATTCTTTCAATATTTACCGAAAATAGTCTTAGAATGGTCTAAAAATAAGTGGGTAATGAAGGTAGAAAAATCGTACGCAATAACGGTAATTCTTTCAATATTTACCTTATTATTATACAAAAAAAGGATGGTATTTATTGAAAGAATTACCGTTTTGTAGCAGTGTTGCCAGATCCGGCTAGGTCCCAGTATTTGGCCCCAGTCATTTCCTGTACTTTATCACGGTTATTTCCCGGTAGTTTGCCCAGGTTAGGTCCCGGTAGTCTGCCCAGGTTAAGTCCCGGTAGTCTGATGCGGTCTAGGTTAGGTTAGGTAAGGTGAGGTAAGGTCAGGCTAATTTCAAAATGCCCCATTTGAATATGCCCTATTTTGGAAATGGGGCATTTGCAGAGGAAATGCCATAGAAGAAAATAGGGTACCGAAAATAGTCTTAGAATGGTCTAAATAAGTGGGTAATGAAGGTAGAAAAACCGTACCCAATAACGGTAATTCATTCAATATTTACCAAAAGGATGATACCAGCTGCAGGAATAAATTAACAACCAAGAACCAATACAGGAAAAAAAAAACACGAAAATAAACTTTTCATTTAAAGTTAGTACATAAGTTTCAGATCAACAGTTACTAATTATTATGTGAAATGTGTAAATAAACCATCAAGTCTTATTATTTCACATTAATTATATTCACTTTAACCAAATTAACGATAATAGACTAACCTTCATAGCTGTAATGGCGACTGGGTAGACTTACATGACAGCAGTAGTAGTTAAACAACAGTAAAGTACAGTGGCCATGATGATTGATAAAGTTAATAAACAAGCAGTGTTGCCAGGTCTGCTTGACGAAATTTCCCTAACTTCACTTTTAGAATTTCCCTTTTTGCCTTAATAATTCCCTGTTAACTCTTGATCATTGACTGTATTTTTAGTTTTTCGTTTGGTAGAAATTTCCCTGTTTACTTTTAGACAATCTTTATATAATTTCCCTGTGTAGACTTCAAAATTTCCTAAAGCACAGAAATTTCCCTGCACCTGGCATCAATGAGAACAAGTGACGTCAAAGATAAAGTAGGCTATCATCATCTGACACCAGTTAATATCAGTATCATTACCACCAATATAAATACTGTATAATTATAGAAAAAATAAGGTATCATCATTTAACACCATGCAGTTAATAACAATGTCATTACAGTACTACCAAATTTAAATTAATACTGTATAACTATCACGTAAGTCATCTGAACCTCGTAGCCTTCTAAAGAATATAATCTAACACCAATTACTATCAATGTTATTACCACCAATTTAATAGGCCCGGGACACATGGGCGCTTTGTGGTGGGCAAGAACCACACACAGTAGTGTGCCCGTGGCTTCCTATTGGCACGGTCCAAATCACGGTCCATAGAGTATTCTCTGGACCGTGGTCTAGATATTATCTGGACCACTTGTATGTGTTAACGCATGGGCCTTGCGTGGCCACCGCCAAAGAAGGTATCATCATCTGACACTTCAGTTAATATCAATGTCATTACCACCAATACTGCATAACTATCTGTAGCATGTAAATATTGTGAACATATAATAACATATGTATAGATTGGGCTTGAAAAAGTTGTAAAGATTTGCTTGTATGTGTACCATAAGTATATGATCAGGTGGCATGTAGAGGAATAAATGGGGTACAAGCGGGGAAAACAATCAAATTAATTAACTTATATATAGTTTCATTTCCCTTTACACTATCACAATCATCTGTACTTCGGTCGTAGTGTGCTAAAATATAAGGTATTATCATCTAACACCAGTCAATATCAAATTATTACTGTATAACTATCACAATCAGTCAAATCTGTACTCCGTAGCTTCATATGTTATGTAAAAACTAGCTTCAGGATCTTTTGCAAAATGGAAAATTGGTAGGTCCTTATTCTACTTAGAGCTGCTGGAACAGTTTATTGTTGAGCACCCAGTAATCCCATTAATTTCAATCACAAAATCAACTTCAGCAAACCAAAATAATGAAACCTTTCATGTGGAAAAGCGCCAGCTGTTAGTGATTCCTCTTAGCCGCTAGGTGGCTCTGCTGTACAGCGACAACCTAAACTCCCATAATTAGGCCTATATTATATATGACACACGGGCGCTTTAATTGTGGTCGCCACACAAGGACGACACAAGTCTTCCTTTGACTATTTATCACTGAAAAGGGCGACAGTGGTCGCAGTAACTGTATGGTAATAATTATATCTTTTGTCTACCATTGTGGGTTTTCTTCGCCTTCATGTCCGCGCTACTGCGTGCCAAGAGTGTGTGGTCCTTGAGTGGCGACCACAAAGTAACAGTGTGTCCCGGGGCCCTTAGTGTGGCCTCATGGCTTATCTTACTTCAAACCATTTTTAGGTGACCGAAACCTGTTTGTTGCTGGGGGGTCTTGTTCGTTTGGCTGTTCTCAAGTTATCAGAAGAATTGTTTTAACAGAACAACAACAACTAAACAAATGAGTGAAACTCGACATTTGCCTATATAATTTTAAATATTATTTCCTTTCTTAACTGACATTAAGCACTGGATACGGGAACATACCTCTGAAATATAATTAAGCCAGTTAACATGGTTTGGAATGCATCAAATTGTGTGGTGACGTCGAACGAGAAGAATATGTTTATGTGCAAGTTTTTGTCATATATGCTAAATATTAAATTTGTTATATAATCTTTATAAGCGTATATGATCCAAATCTACCTAACAAAGTCCATAATTATTGATTTAAGATAATATGATACATTTATGGATAATGATTGTACAATATGCTTTCCCACAGGACGGCAGTAAGCAGTGATGCTAACGCTACGGTTTTTACGCTTACTGGGTATGTGGATGAACTTTTAGAAGTTGTAGAGCGTTTCCTTCCCACAAATTTAATCTTAAGGTTACTACTGCAAAGGTAGAAATGGGGTGAACTAAAGACCCTTTATATAGTCTAGAGGGTTTCTACAATATGTACACTGGGAGTCAATAATTCTGTACGTCCAGTTCCTCAGCACTATTCGAAACTTTTCCAAAATTGGATGAAGGTCGAGAGTGGGATGCGAGGATAGTATATATATATATATATACATATATATATATATATATATATATATATATTGTTACGTCCTCAGTCCCGGGTAGACTGAGGCACGTAATCAGATTAATTATGTGGAGGAAGAGGGGCAAATCAAACTCCAAAGCTTTATTATCTTTATCTTTTATATCTTGTCTTATCTTCCTCTCCTATCTACAATATATTCCTAAACTATACACCATAATATAGGGGTAACCTGGAACTACCCTAGGAATATAATAACATACAACATCTTCTACTTAATAGTGAAGATGTTGACACTACTAAAAGATAATGACGATGTGACATAAGCTGTATGGGTAGTGAAGATATGTCACACCGTAACAATATATATATATATATAAAGATTCACATTGTATTTTGGATCAGGACAGAATTATTGATCCCGAGTGCTACTGTATGGATAGATTTTCACTACCTATTACGCATAATGCAAGTTTTTCTCTACACATGAATTCTGTCAATCAATGCTCTCTTACAAGGAGTTTTTGGTAGGGAATGCCAGTTATTAAGGTATATTCAGCTGCGTTACCATATTACCTGTAAGCTAACAATTTTCTTCTTTACGAAGCATCTAATGTCCTAACCATGGAGGTATATGGACCTAACCTATAATAACTGTGGGCTAATGTGGCGGTTTTCAGATCGTTTTGGGTGTGTTGTGCGGCAGGCAACAAGATCCCTTCACTTTGGCAGTACTGTATAACCAGTCACCAGTCACCAAATATAATACAGTACTCAGCTGATGGAGGCTAACACACATAGCAATATTATTCATCTGGCTGGATACGTGATTGAAACGGACTCCACAACAAGAGGGTATTGGTGCTTATTTGTGAAGGGGCTCGTTCAACTAGTAGTGCTCATTATTATCTCACTGTTGTTGCTGGAGAAGTTATTTACCCAAGACAGAAGCAGACCACGTCAAATGGTGAATAGGGATAACAATAATTTGGAGAAAAGGGATAACAATAATTTGGAAACCCTCATCCGGAAGAACGGTCTTGGAGCTTTACATCAAACGTACAAATGGTTACACTGCACCCAAGATCTACATGACCACCTTATGCTGATGGAAGGGAGTGTCTGGAGAATTATTGGTATTATTACCCTCGAGAATACTAATTAGGTGATGGTGTTAAATTAAAAGTCTCAAGCTGTGTAACTTACGGTGCTTGATATAATTATTATCAGTGCCGTTCACAGGTTGTCAGATACTGTAGATAAATTGTACATTATTATTACCAATTTTAACTCTTCTATAGCTCATCTATAAAATTCTTGAAGCTTTATGAAGGCAAGAAGTAATTTACATTAAAGCAAGCTGAATATAAAATTCTTGAAGCTTTATGAAGGCAAGAAATATTTTACATTAAAGCAAGCTGAATATAAAATTCTTGAAGCTTTTTGAAGGCAAGAAGTATTTTATATTAAAGCAGGCTGAATATAAAATTCTTGAAGCTTTATGAAGACAAGAAGCTTTTTACATTGAAGCAAGCTGAATATAAAGTTATTGGAGCTTCATGAGGGCAAGAAGTATTTCACATTTGAGTAGCAAGCTGCAATCATTTTAAAGTTGCATATTGTAGTCTGAACAAGCTACTGATACCAGCTTGATATGCAGTAGTTTGTAAAAGGTATTTGAGGTATTTTAAAGTAAATCCAACTTAAAACTCTACATACAAAATTCAGTCCACCACAATGCTGTCCCTCAAGAAGCTAAGCACCAACCTTCTTCGTAACTGTGGTCCACTTGGGGCTGTCAGCACGTCTCTTTACGGAAGTACCAGCCAACCCTCGCCATCTCGGCCTAGAGCTACAGAGCCACCCAAAAGAGTCGTGTTCATATCACAGTCAACAGATGTCTTCTCAAATCTGGCTTTTGAAGATTGGCTTTACAAGAACTGGTCCTTTGAGAAGCGCAGCATACTGTTCCTGTGGCGGAACTCCCCGTGTGTGGTGATTGGACGACACCAGAACCCATTAGTGGAGGCCAACATTCCATACCTGGAGAGTGCCGGAGTGCCAGTGGCCAGGCGCGGCAGTGGAGGTGGAGCTGTCTATCATGACCACGGCAACCTTAACTGCACCTTCTTCACTGCAAGGGAAAGGTAGAGTACAGTAATGAATGTGTAGGCTATAGTAATATTTAATGGCAGAGACATTGTAGAAATTATTCTTTTGATAATTGGTGGTAAGGACTACAATACAGTACCATATTTAGGGGGTAATTCACTTTTGTTACGTTGGAGTGCCTTGATTCCTCCAAAGTATGCCGGGAAACAGAACCAAAAGAGCAAAAATAATGGTGTTTTTTTATGCCAAGAATAGTTTGGAGGATTCAGTTGCTCCAGATTTACCAACACAAAATGACCTCGTTAAGGGTGTGTATTGTACTGTTTGTAATGAATCTATATACAGTATTACCCTCTTTATGTATTACACACCCATAAACCTAGTGGTGGATAATGAGGGTTTACTGTGCACAGATTCATAAAAAATAGTACCATATAATGCACATCCTTTACAACAGCAGAAAATGAGGGATTACTGTATCCTCACCATACCTCTTAGAAATTTTTCCGGTATGTAGTTCAAAAGATTAAGGTATTTCTGATAAACATGTCGGTCTGTCTTTTTCTTTTTTCCAGTTTAAGTTAATTTCTCAAACATAATATTGGTTATTCATATAAGTTGTGACTATACTAACCTAACCTCAGAAATTTTCCCAAGCCTAATGAAGGCCTAATTTGGTTGGTTAGGTTAGATTTGGTTAAAGGTTTTATTATAGTAAACTGAAAGGATCAGCAAAAAATATACATGAAACCCCATTAAATAAACAGAAAAATCAGAAGGACATTTTCTCAGACATCGAGATGGAACTTAATAAGAGTGGAAATGAAATGAAGCTTGCCCTGATCTAGATTGGGTTAGGTAGGGTGTGGGAGGTTGGTTTGGTTGGCAATAAATTATGCCTTGATTCCTCCAAAGTATGCCAGGAAACAGAACCAGAAGAGCAAAAATAATGGTGTTCTGTTGTGTTGCTTGGAATAGTTTGGAGGATTCAGTTGCTCCAGATTTACCAACACAAAATTACCCCCTTAATTAAACCAGAGAATGGGACCAATACTCAACTGATCTCAATAGCAGCAGCAAGAGTCTGCAAGACCCCATTTCATTCATTCTGATTAGAGGTGTATGGTTACAGGCCCAAGAAATGGAAATAAATATACCAGAATACAATATTAATGCACAGTGAAATGAACCACAATCACGTCGAGGGTACTTTGTAGGTGATAGTTACTACTGTATATGGAAAATAAATAACAATCGGTAAATATTGAAAGAATTACCGTTATTGTGTACGGTTTTTCTACCTTCATTACCCACTTATATAGACCATTCTAAGACTATTTTCTTCTATGGCATTTCCTCCGCAAATGTCCCATTTCCAAGATAGGGCATATTCAAAGGGGCATTTTGAAATTAGCCTGACCTTACCTAACCTAACCTAGACCGCATCAGACTACTGGGACCTAACCTGGGCAGACTACCGGGAAATAACCATGGTAAAGTACAGTAAATGACCGGGGCAAAATACTGGGACCTAGCTGGATCTGGCAACACTGCTACAAAACGGTAATTCTTTCAATAAATACCTAACAATCCCGTGAATGGTACTTTGTGGGTGATATTAATTTTACTATATGGAAAATAAACTTATTCGAGTCTCAGGGCCGATTCCACAGTCGTCAATATTTGTTGGCTAGCCAACAAATATTGACGACTGTGGAATCGGCCCTGAGTGTTAACGTTAGGGGCCCTCACACGATCAATTTTTTCGTCAATTAATTGATATCAATTTATTGACGTCAATGAATTGATGGAAATCACTGTGCCCTCACACGGTCAATGATTTTACTTCAATTTTCAGTTTGATTCATAATTTCGAGATGAAAGCATCTGTGGCACTTGGAGTAGTGCTTGCTCTGGACACTCCAAAGCGAAAGAAGAGGAGTAAGTGGGTAAAGAAATGGTATCTCTGTCGAAGGGAACAAGGACATACAAGATTGCTGAGGGATTTTATTTTCCACAAGGCCGATAAGGATCTATAAACGTCGATTATCTCCATCATCATTTTACGCTCACTTTCTTTCTTCTTTTCAGCCATGATTACGATGACGACTCTTTCACTGCTGCAAGGGAAAACACTAAATTATTGATCAATATATTGACGCTTTGCCCACACACGCTCAATTTTATTGAAGACCCATCAATAAATATCAAAGGAGTTTTGATCTATCAATGAATTGATTCAATGACATTGTTTCAATTAAATTGATATCAATGTCCCCCTCACACGGTCAATTTCTCCATCAATTCATTGACGTCAATAAATTGATATCAATTGACGAAAAAATTGATCGTGTGAGGGCCCCTTAATTAACTAACCAACGTGGGTAGATAGGCCGAAACGCTTTAATTTTAGATATAGCGAGGTTGGGTGTGTCTGGTAGTGGTTTGCTTGTTAACAATAGTAATTACTCTGTGGTAAATGTTGTTAAACTTCTTTTTTTATTCTTATCCGTGGGATGAGTATTTCTTGCTGCTCGGATTATGAGTGTGATTTGATCCTAAGGTACTGAATAAGCTGCCTTTATTATAATTATCTAATGTATAATAAACATAATGGTAAAATTAATTTTGCGGCTCAAACTATGTTGAAGCTCTACTTTTAGTACAAAGAAGCTACTTGTTTACGCAAAACTAAATACTTTGTAAAATTGTAGGTTTTTAACCAGAAAACAAATGTCAATGGCAGGGTACTGTACATGTACTGAATGACCTTGGATGTAGCGGTATTTTAACCCTATATGTACTTATAGTGGCATTGTAGAACCAGCCACATTGTTTGTAAAATATTAGCCAGTAGGAAGCGAGAAAGGTATACATATTACTATATACTTGCCAGCTGCCCCCCCCCCCCTACCTACATGCTGCCATCACGTGAGTGTAGCGTGCACAGTTGGTCGGTCACCTTGCCTCACAACTTATTACATATTAATGATCCGTTTCTTTATTATTTATGTACCCAACAAACCATTATCCCCACCACATGAAAAAAGGGAAATGGGAGTATTGAGGATGACAAATTAATATACCTCGTTACACATGGGAAGAACTTGTATAAGAAAATATAAACTAAAAGTCCACTTGCCAAGTGAGAAGCATAGTCATGTAAAGAAAATGTTATTGACCTCGCTAGGTTTCAATTTGTCACATTATACGCACTCGGAGGTTAGTTAGTTGGTTCCGAAGTTAAGTAAACTCTGTACTGTACTGTAATCAACCGTACAAAAGCAATTGATAATTAAGTTGAATCTGACGGCTGACGAAGGGATCACATCACATTACGGTGCCCACGTTAATATTAATGAATAAGAATTTCTCAGTTATTATACGGTATATATTGTCATAAAAGTGACGTTCTACAATGTACATCTGTAGACAGTATGTCTTTTCCTAGGGAAATAAGTGCTAGTAATGTTACGTATGTTTGCAGATATGACCGACGACAAAACTTAGAACTCATCTGCAATGTTCTGAACCATGACTTCGGTATCCAGGCTCGAGCTAATAGTCGTGATGACATTGTTGTTGGCCACGACAATAAGGTTGGTTCATAATTTTTTTTTTTTTCTTGCTCAGTACAATTTTGGTGTAATTTTAAGTGAGATACAAATTTTCTGCAACCATCACTTAACAACACAAAATGATTAATGGTGCAAATGAGTCATATAAGTTTTTAAAACCAATGACTCAACTCAAGTGTGACTTTCAACAGGTGTCTGGGACAGCTGCCAAATTGGGACGAACCTCTGCATACCATCACTGTACCCTACTGGTGAGGACTGATCGCCAACAGCTCAGACTGGCTCTACAGGGGGACAAGGTGTGGTCTCTTCAGTGTATCTCATGAACATACATTTGTTGTATCTCATTATAAAATCAAAGGTTTTATTTCTCTTCCAGATCATGGTTGCATTTCTTTCTGCCTCTTATATTATTGGGGCATCAGGTCACCTCACTAAGCATGTGGGTCATAAATGTACCTTTAAATATTAAGAATGAAAGATGGTTGGGCCTCATTTACTTACCAAGTACAGTACCATAACTGAGAAGAAATGAATATATGTTACAGTAGTTAATGTTTGTGGGACCACAAATATCATCTGCTTCATAACAGCCAAGCTATACACTTGTATAGTAAGAATAAAACAAATTTTTCTAAACAATATGTTTACTATAACTATATTCCAACAGACCATCCAGATCAAAGCTACCCACAGTGTGTCCTCCCCTGTGGCCAACCTTGGGGATATAGGTGGGAAAGATATGACTGTGGAGAAGCTCTTGGCCAGCTTGGGTCGGACTTATCTCACTGAGCAAGAGCAGGATCCTCGACTTGCCAATGGTTTCACTCTTGTCAATCCTACCGATGACTGGTTCCCTGGTCAGTATTGATATACATTTTTGAGTAGATGAAAGGGAAACTGCCTCTGCCTCTCTACACATGAATAGAAGTCATTTCTAAAGTATATGTTTTCCATACTCTATTCAATACACTGCCCATGCCACTTTTGCAAACCTTTTTAGTACTGTATGTTTCTTTTCACATGAACAATTTCCATCATAATGAATACTCTTTTCAAGAGTACATTTTATTTATATCCCAAACAAATCTTCCCTGTCAAACTGTTAACAAATGCAATATTGTACCACAAAATGTGAGCCACAACCACCCCAATTGTAAGCTGCTACTGAGTTACAACTCTGTATCATTCTCTCTCAACATTGTGCCCATTGATAGTCCCCATTCACAAATAAATTTTAATTGGCATTTTATTAATTCTTCATTCTTTCCTGATAGGTTTAGGGAAGATAGAAGCAGACCTACGATCAGGGGAATGGATCGAAGGCAAAACTCCTCGCTTTACCATCAGACGCTCTGTCTCCCTCCCTCCATGCCTGGCAGGTACATCTGCTTCAGCAAACATCACTGTACAGGTAAATGTTACTTGTTACTCTTTCGTGTGATTGATTTAATGTCATTTAAAGTTGCCTTGTGGCATATTGCTACTTCTGCTTACAATGATACACAACCATTTGGTTAGGGATCTACCTGTTGGGGTATTGTGTAACAGCTTATAAGAAAAGAACACTCTACGTTATCTAAATGTTACTGGGTATGGTAATTCATTAAACTAATTTCTATTTCTCTTCTCTAGGCTTATCATGGAGTTGTGGAAGAAGTTCGTTTAGAAGATGGACTGATGGCTTGTGAAGAGCTCACAGACCTTGTGTTGGATATCAGCACATCACTAAAGGGAACTCCTTACACTCCTGGGATTTTTTGTGATATAAGCAATCGCCTTCGTGTGCCCCAACCTCTGCACACCCAGCGCTCCTTCCTCTGAGATGCTGGGGGTAACCAGAATTGCACTGCAAAAGTTAAATGAATTTAGCAAAGCACAAATGTTGTGCACTTGTTTTTATAATTAATTAACAATGAGAGGCCTGCACTTACAGGGAGCAAAGCACTCTTTAGGTACTTGAAAAACGGACACAGATGTGACCCTCACACACTTTAAAAGTAATATCGACTTAGACAAGGAAAACAGTATGGGTGTGGGCATTATTATATCCAGCCAGTAAACTATAAGCAGAACTAACAAAGTTTACTGTATTCCTTAGAGTATGAGATTCATTCCAACAAAAACATTGAAAGAAAAGATCCAGTAATTATCATTATAGATTGGCTACTCATTACTTTATGGATGCATGTAGGATAGTCTTCATTTTTACATCGGAACTAAAACTGCTGTGTATGAAAGGCTTCCATGAAGAGGCATTTAAATATTAAAAATTTCTCAGAACACCATGATACTCTCTGGTAGCTAATTCATAATTTCCATCCCACCTAGGCCAGATATCTTTCTTAATTTGTAAACTGGCAAACAGAGTGAGGGACATGGAGAAATATCTGTTTAATTGTAATGGTACTGGGGGGGGGGATCTTATGAAAATTTGTGGCCTTACACTCATATAGCTACAGTGTTGTCATTTTTGTATAATTTAGGCTTCTCTGGCTGTGATAAGTTTCATTGGAGGAGTAAAGTTACAGATATTAACATTTGATGTGAGGTAGCATCCCGGTGATAAATAGTAGCTTGAGAAAACTCTCCTTCCAGACACTCCATTAGTGTGTAATATAAGCATCAAAATGGCAGAAGGAACCAGTCTGCTTCTCTTAAGTCTCAATTGTGGAACTTATGACAGCTTTATGGTGTGGTCTTCTACATTAATTCCTTTCTTGTTCAGCTTGCTTGCACTTTTTCAATCTACCTCACTAGATGAGATCTGACTTCTTTAATAATCTTTGAATGGTAAAAAGATTATCATGTGACATTTCAAATTATTGGATGTTATTCAAGTGTACTTTGTTAGAGGTCAGTCATTGTCAAAAACTTAATAGGAATAATTTTATATCTTTAGACAAGGGTTCGTACACTATAAGTAACAGGCAGAGGTACATAGTGTACGCTGTATATTGAATGGCCTTATTTTTTACTATACTCTCTTGGGTCTTCCAAATAACACATTTTGTCTATCAGATATGACTGTCCAGTCAGATTTTAAGTTCTGTGCTACCACCAGAGGTCACTGTTATCACATGGCTTATTTGTGGAATTTTGTTTTTTTTTCAAAACATAGCTCTCGTAGGAACTTATGCTCCATAATCATGTATGGTTGATGAAACCCATACACATACTGCACCACAAGCCAAGCAATTACACTGACCCTTGGTGTAAGTAAATATGATTGTAGAATCTGGCTAGGACACATAATATGAATACCTTTAGTCATTGCTTACAATTTATGTAGTACTGTACTGAGTTTTGTATTGTTACTATAAATTAACAAGATATATATATATATATAAACAATGTTTTAATAACCATAGCATATCTTGCATCATTAATATATTAAACAGTTAAGACAGTAATGTTTCACCAATACCAAGTATTGAACAGTGTTAATTCATGTAATTTGTTAAAAATAAATATTTTATAACTAGGGTGCAGTATTAATACTATCAATTTTATCAGATTCATCTTGTTACTGGATTGTAAATTAATACCATAACGGTACTCTTTTAGTTTAGTCGATACAAATTGTAGTTTATAATAGTTCAATCCTTTATTGTCGCACCAAGGCTGAATTACTTGATTAATCTTATAAGATATTAACTCCCTTACTGTGATGAATTCTAAATTATGCCAAGTCTAAATTACTATTCAGCACAAGACTTGCATCATATTACAATAAGTAGCACCAAGCCCAGAAGGATTATTTGTCAGACATGGATGGGACTGGCAGAAACTATGTTACATACACAGGACAAGGCAGGCAAGGGACAAGATCTGCAAGAGGCATTGGAGGGAGAACGTAGGGGAATTATCAAGGTAGTGTGATAGACAGGGAGACCGGTCAAGGTAAGAAAGGGATGGGAAGGCTAACCATAACGGAAACCCAAGGTCCATACGGATTAGTGGCAATTATGGGTTTGGATGCACTACCCTGCCAAACCCTTTTAAATACTCCTATGATCACTCTAGCCCCCCTACAAAGTCTAGTACTACTGTACAGTACACAGTAATTATTAAACACTCACCATTCCAGTTCACTAATGGTTGAAAATTCTGTAGTATGCAGGTGATTACATACAGTAGACTCCTCCCTGCCTTCAGTACAGTATACTGTTGGTTTAAAACTAGAATTCTTTATATTCTATACTCTATAGCATCGTTCCAGGAATGCCATAATGCTCAACATGCAACACAGACCACCCCATGTCTATCTTCCACCCCAACATCTGCTTTCTCTCTAGCGTCAGTACAAGTTTCTAACAACCATGCTTGAACCAATCCCTTTTCCTTTGGTACTAAAAGGGGATACAGAAATCATCATGACACAAATAGACTGTATTTTACTTTGAACATCACAGAACACAGCACTGACAGGACAAAGAAAAACAGATCTTGTTCAGCATTTTTAAGTGAAAATAAACTTTCTCAATAAAAAAAATTATAAACTGATCGAAACTTAAAATTTTTTTTTTTTTTACTTTTACACTGTGGCACAAACCTATCTGCTTATCAGCTAGCTACATCTGAGTGCAAAGCTGCTTTCATAAGATTTACACAACACACATTATGACATGAAAGGTAGGTGGAAGTAAAAACAAAAACATGTTAAAGAGATGAATACCTAGTACAGTGCTAAAAACCATTCTTCAACTGTGAACCTAAACTGGTTATTATGAGTGAGATTTGTTGAACCCAGATGTTCACACATCAGATATTGTTGTAAATTAGCAACACTTTCTTCACTCGCATCATAACATCTGGGAATTGGTCGGCTGCTCTCTCTTACACAGCCAACCTAAGGTAACCCAGCCTAGTGTCCTGCACTCACATAGGGTAATATGACACATACGTTACCTCTTTAGTAATGCTTTCTGAAATATTTGTTGCCATTAACTGTACAGAATTATATTCTTAAAAAAAAAAAAAAAAATTTGATTATCTTACATACCTGTTCTTCCTGATTTTACAGGACAGAAACCTAGTACAGTAACTTATGTATAAAAAAGAAAAGAAAAAATCATAGGAATATTAAATGTGTTAAATTCAAGAGGCTCAGTGTAAACTATACCACAGATGTATGTTAGGCTAAAAATCTTGTTGTATTTCTGATTAACTCGTCATTAATGTACAACAATACCTACAAGTTTGAGGAATGGTTGAAGCCTCTACAAAGAGATGTGAAAGCTGATACGACCAACAATTTGAAATTTTCTTTCAAGATGAATGAGATGACTACATGCTATTACCAGAAGCATAAACCGACTTTTAAGTACGGAACTTGATTCAGTACAGGCAGGATTATGCATCATGTACCACACTTGCACCATGGACTGACACTTGATACTTCAAATGCAAGACAAATGGACCAAGAAAAGTTCTACCTAATATGGAAATATGTATATTAAAGGTAAATACATGAAGTTGTGCACAAGAGTGACAATTATGAAATAAATTATGTCATCCAAATGTTACACACTGGAGTGGCACCCTTTTCACTCCACTTACCACCAATACAGATGTGCCACTACCATACCTTGGTAGCACTTGATAATATGAAACTTATAAATCATTATTATGTAAATTTGGGGAAGGGAAAGAAAATAATGAACATTACTCAGTATGGTTGTGCACCTCAGTCATAGCATATATGAACACGTAACTCTCAAACAACCAACAGTTTAATTAAGCTGGGGGGATCCTTTGAACATAAATTGGTAAGGTTGTGTACCTCAGTCAAAACAAAATAGACAAAATAGAAGGCAAAATTAGACATCTGACAATGCCTACTTCCATTAGCCTGGCTCCAGAGGTAAAATTCGAAGGGAGTATCTTTTGTGTTTTGAGACAGAGCCAAGTTTGGTCAATCTGGCAGTTTTGCAAGCATGTTGCAACTGGCAGATGTGACAGCATTGCAACTGGCAGGCATGGCAGTATTGTTGCTATACCCACCTGGGAGGTATCAATATTAGTCTGGAAGGGAGGCGGCAGCATAACAGGCATACACATACCCTCTTGGAAAAATTTGGGTGGGCATTTTTAGCCCTATTCACCCAGTAAGAAAAAATTTACATCAAGTAGAGTGAACACCCCCTACTCAGACGAAGGAAGGAGGGAGGAAGGGAGGGGCATTAGCCACTCTTGAAAAGAAGTATTGCAACTTGGCCAAGGTAGAAGTAGATGAAGTGCTTAGTCTCATGGGTAACATAGCTTCCAAAGTTCCTTCCCACAATGCAATGCCATGTCGGATTGTACTTCTTGTCAAATTCCTTCTTGATGTATGCAGCAATATCCTGAAATTAATTACTTGGTTCAATGCAGGAACAATGGAACATAATTAAGTATCTATATAAATTGCCTGGTTCAAAGGTGACAATAATATTACAGGTATAATCTCTATAGTACAGTATAATCTACTTTTCTATGGTGTGGATGGAATAATCAATACACAGTTTTTCATTTCTGCCACAACGAACAACCTAACACTGAACGTACCTTTTCTATGTTAAATTTTTCAATGGCCTGGGTGGCACAATCAACCGCATCCTGCTGCATCTCCTCCGACATATCAGCATTTTTCACCACGGCTTTGCGGTCTGACGACATCCTGTGAGTGACATGAAATATAGTATGTACATTTTGCTGTACTATCATCAAGAATTACACTACTCTTTAAATTGATGAAGGTTTGGGCTTTTGATAAGTGTATCTAAGATATTTATCCTTGCATAATGTATTGAGTACAGTATAAACTGCCATACTCAACACATTATATAAAAAGCTAATCTACCATTTTCATAATTAAATTCACTCTTCATGAACCTGAAACAATATATACAGTACTGTACTGGAATTCTTTATATTAGGTGCACGAAATATAGGAAAATACGGTATATTAAGCCAAAATTTGATTAGCAATAACAATACAGGTATCCAACACTTCAACACATCCTAACCTCACCTACTGATAATCCTACTAAGTAACAAGACAAAGTTATACAGCAAATAGCATGATGCTGATATCTTTTCCACACAGTTAATGCAATCTTAATACAAAATGGCAGAACAATTCCAGAGCACAGGGTGAGGGCCAGGCAATGCCAAGCTGCAGCTCACGTCTCACAATCAATAATTTATTTCAAGGAATCCAGACATTGTATTTTTAGCCTCATACCCCTTGCCACGAATCAATTGTATTGTAGCTATTCTTTACTATGAAGGAGTTCTTAGAGGTCTGTAAAACTTGTAAATATGGATCCTCAATCCAATCATGATGGGCAATATCCATTGGTTAATCAAGCCAGGCCAACAAATTATAATTAGGTGTTAAGCTGGGATTCCACACGGGCCAGGCATGTTGATAAAAATTCCTCTCAGAACTTCAGGTTAATAAACAAGATGAATATTGAGGTATGTGGCAGTGTAACTGAGGTGAGGGGTGGGAGTGGTAATATTGGAGTTGAGAGGCACTTGGTGATTTCTTAGCTTAGTATTTCTTCCACTTTTCTACAAAGATCTGGATTTAAGGTATTGAGAGAAAAGTCTCCGTGTATGCCAAACCAAATAAAATCATGTGAATGAAAAAGATTTTAAAAGAATATTGAACTGTACTGGGTATTCCTACAAATCATAATGATGATCTCTAAAGATACAAGTACAGGGACAACTGATGAAAAGGTCAATGGTGGTGAAACAGAGGGATACAAGCTCCCTCTGCTGTCAATATCACAAAGCTATGAAGAAATTACTAGCAGCCTTCTTTGGTGGCTGTGCAAGTGGATAAGGTCTGCAGCTAATAGGTTTGGCTAAAATTACAAGGAGAAATTGTGGGTACACTTGCAAAACATCTAACCATTTGGGATTCCACTAAACAGGTGTAAGTAACCCAAGACTTTTCTTTCAATGCTCAAATCTTCATTATCAAGTGGCACAACTAAACTAGGAAACTAAGTGGTACTGCATCCGAGGTGAGGGGGGGGGGGTATTCCAAACTGAGGGGTGGGGTAACGGGGCCATGCGACACCCTGGCATACCTGGCCAGCAGCGATGGGCAGCAGAACATCTACATCTACCCTAATCGCTCTCTACAAGGCTGCAAGTGAACCCAAGGCAAAGGAAGTTACAAGTGAGGAATATTCCCTCATATCTTTTATTATCCTTAAAATCATACTATTATTCTTTTGATATGGGTCATTTGTTGTGGGTGAATCAGAGAGTTTATGATTCCTCCTAACTATGTCAGGAAATTGATCACTTCAATATGCGAGAATGAAGTCTGTTTTGTAGCATAGTTTAGAAGAATCGATAATACTTCAGTGCTCCAAACTTATATGACCCTCTTAATTAACTGTGGATATTCTTTCTACACAATACACAGGAGGTCAAACGAACGAGGGATTTGTCCCAAAATTCTATCCAGAGCTACTTTAGTCAAAATGATGAAATATTTCCTTCCAAATTAATACAGTAATTCCATCCTGTTATAGCCCACTGGCCAGAATGTACAGTATGGTTAAAAATATAAGATTATAATAATACTAAAAACTAAAAAATCTTCAGTGAAAATGAAATATTATAATACAGTGAAATATGGGTTACAATAAATTTTCAAGGATTGACTGGCAGCCTATTCCATATTATTACCATTTATAATAAAGTATAATAAAGGTTAAGCTCAAATTAAATATTTTGTGGTCATGATGTGTAAATGCACCAGCTTTTAACTATGAGAAAACTAGGCTAAACTGTCAAAGTCAAAATGTATGACAGTAAATCAATTAATACGAGCAGTGATGTTCAATTTATTTCAGATATTTTGCAAGGATGCAATTTTTCCAGTCCAAATCTTTTTCCATACCATGACCTACTCTGTACAAGTACAAACTTAGAATTAGGATACATATTATTACCTTCCTTAGGCTATATATAAAAAAAGTAATACTAATTATGCTGCAAAAAGATCAATTTCAATAGGCATTTAATTATAAAGGTATTCCAATATTTGTGTAATGGTAAATTAAAAAATGAGGGCATTCTAGTGGAACTGGAACTAGGAAAATCAATTAACATTCCTAGACACAGAATCTGATAATGGTAATCAATGTTGCCCAAGGATGAACCAAAAATATATATCACACAATTTATGGGGATAACCTCAATATTTCGTGGTAAATTGGAAGGCTACTAAATCCTCCAAACTATGCCAGGAAAAAAATAGATGCCCAATTTGTAATAACAGTGTGGTGATTTATTTCCTGGCAGTGTGGAGGAATCAAGGCACTCCAATATACCCTTAAAACATGAGAAAAAAACACAATAGAGATATATCAATTGGGAATACTGAGATCTAGCTGTCACCTGTCATAATGAAAGGGGGGGGGGGTAGGAAGGACAGAAAATCTCCTCCTCCCTACCTCTGTCTCCCTATAAGAAAAAAATAATAATATATATATATATATATATATATAAACCCTGACTGACTGACTGACAGGAATGGGATACGAGAGATGGGTTTAGTTTATTATCATTATAATTACTAAGGGAGTCATAATTATACTTTTGGTACAATAGCGGGCTACTGATTCCTTCTTTAATATGCTATGAAACAAGGCCCTAAAAATAATGGGTGTCCTGTCGTTGTTGCTTGGAATAATTTGGAGAAATCAGTGGCTCCAAATTTGCCAACATTACTAAGTTACACACACACACCCTTAAGGAGGAAATTCTTTTTTGGTACATTGGAGTGCCTCGATTCCTCCAAAGTATGCTAGGAAACAGGACCAGAAAAGCAAAAATAATAATTGCTTGGAATAGTTTGGAGAATTCAGTTGCTCCAGATTTACCAACACAAAACTTCCCCCTTAACATCATACGAGAAGAACTGTCAGCCACTAACCAACTATCTAACTAACTACAGGATACAGTGAATTAGAGCTCGTAAATATACATGTAACCACCTTTTTTCTTTTTCTTCAGAGCCTTCGTCACCTAATGCCCTTGTATAGATAGGCATGTATGTAAGTGGAGGGGGCATATACTTATAATATTATCCTGACGTAGTAGATGAAGAAGATGCAAATGACGTGAAATAAATCCTTAATTCCCAAATGACGTGAAATAAAACATTAATTACCAAATGACGTGAAACACCACCTTAACTACCTATGAAAAACCACATCTCACATCTTAATTAACCACACATGACAATAGATAATAATTGCACAGGTTACCATCCCCCTACACACACACACACACACACCAACAAAATTATATCCACACACACCTACCTAAATACATATATATATCCACACACACATACATACACACAATGATAAAGGTTATACACAGTGGTAAATAACACCAATGGTCTTCTTCTTCTTACCTGGCGAAGTATGTAGTAGCAGTAACACAAGTAGTAGTAGTAGTAGTAGTTATTGGTTAGTGGGCGTGCTAAGGTCTGTCCACTACCAACGCTGCTGCCTGCCTGTCTGCCTCACTCACTGGCCGCCGGCTGCCTCGCCTTCCTATTGGTTCCTGGCCCCGCGTCTTCTGCCAGCGTCTTCTGCCATACCACAATCCTCAGCGCCAGCCTCATATTTACCGCCAAATTTGAAGTTACTCCGTCGCGTCTTCTGCCAGCCAGCGTCTTCTGCCATTTACCGCCAAATTTGAAGTTACTCCGTCGCGTCTTCTGCCAGCGTCTTCTGCCATTTACAGTCAAATTTAAAGTTACTCCGTCGCGTCTTCTGCCAGCGTTTTCTGCCATTTACAGCCAAATTTGATGTTACTCCACCGCGTCTTCTGGCATTTACAGTCAAAATTTAAATTATTTGTCTGAGTCTTCTAGCATTCCACAATTCTCAGGCCTCAGCGACATAATTTACCGCCAAATTTTAAGTTCCTCGTTGGCGTCTTCTGCCATATCACAATCATCGGTGCCATAATTTACCGCCAAATCTAAATAATTCGAGTAGGATTGTAAAGAAATGCGAGTTAATTTCTTTTCATCTTGGCGAAAATACACCGATTCCCTTCTAATTAATCTTCTGACATACCATGATCACTCGAAAGTATGATTATAAAAATGTGCGTTTCTGAATTGAATTGAATTGAAGAGTTTATTGTTGCAAAGGCATACAATAAAAATTAAAGGGGAAGGCCCAGAGAGCATGCTAACCAACCCCAAGACAATTTTATAAACTTGTTACAAAATGTGCGACTTTATCTTGGCGAAAATACACCGATAGATTCCCCGGTAAGTTATATAATTATGATATATATCCGTTTTGCGTACATATATTCAAGTATTTATAAGTATAGTGTGTTTATAAGTATAGTGTGTTTATAAATAACTATAGTGTTTATAATATAGTGTGTTTCTTTTATCCTGTGGCGAAAATGTATCGATTCCTTTACTTCTTAGTCACGAATCGATAACCTTATACAGTACATTCGTTTCTCGTACAGCCGACAAAAAGAAAAGAAAAGCATTGGAACCATCCATACATTGAAGTGAAAAATCCATATGAAAAATGAAAAATCCATAAAGGGGATCCAATACATTTTATGCCGACCGTACATACATTTTATCCTACTAGCTGTTGTGTGTAAGTGTGCAAGAGTTAGATTACAGATATACGTATTGTGAAAGTTTTTGGTGTAATGTTTGTCTTGGATTGAACTACTATACATTTACTGACAAAACCACGAAATTAAATGATGATGATTACAATGATGGTAGTGGTGGTGGTGGTGGTGGTGAAATTGAAGGCTTCTGATTGCTCCTGACTATGCCATAAAACACGTAGGCTACGCTCTTTCCATATAGGTGTGTGTGTTTCGTGGCAATATTTGAAGGACTCATTTACCTCCAATTTTCTGACTACATCACAGAGTCCCTTAAAACGCAAATAACCAACAAGTCCCAATGGATGTATAATATTATGTGGCAATCAATTAATATATGTCGACCCAGTTATACTTCTTCTGTTGGTGAATTGGAAGGTCTCCGATTCCTCCAAACTGTGCCACAAAACAGAGATTCCCTATTAGTACCATTGAGGGCATCTGTTTTCTGGTATAGTTTGGAGGAATCATGAGTAGCCTTCTAATTACAATATATCCTCATGTTAATATTTCTTCAGTAACAATAATTAAGGGGGTGCGGGAGCTGGGGACAGGCTTGGGGGGGGGGTGTGCGGGAATAGGGGGACAGGCTTGGGGTGGGTAGAAAGCCTGTCCTCTATTCCCGCACCCCCTAAACCCCCCCAAGCCTGTCCCCCTACTTCCGCACCCCCCAACCCCCCCCCCCCCAGCCTGTCCCCTACTCCCGCACCCCCCTAACACCCCCCCAAGCCTGTCCCCCTATTCCCGCACCCCCTTAAAGTAAATGGAAGGAAAAATCTCGGTGGTTTTGATTCGGGGGGTTGGTGGAGTTGGGTAAAGGGTCTGTGGGTCGATTCCACAGTGGTATTGGTTTGTTAGCTTCCCAACCAACCACACCTGTAAGGCTTCATTATTTTCCATAAGCTGAGTATCCACATTCACCAAATCTATTAAAACAGTTAGATAATGATGATCACTGCATAGTTTACTCACCATATTCATTAAATAATTCAGCCATAAGTCATTTACACTAAGATTCTTTCGTTTGCGTGCTTACAAACCACTACCAACCACTGTGGAATCGACCCGGTGTCCATCTCTATCAAATGGCATGCATGAATTCTATACAATACAGTACTACGCAAAAGTATGGGTCGATAGGTGTTATTATTATTATTATTGGAGCAAAGTGACCCTAAACAGAATATATAAAGTTTTTATAATTATTATTGTTATAATAATTATGATTATTATTATTGTAGCGACACCAAGCACCTTGTGCTTCCCTCCACCACGCCACGCACTCCACGCTACCTCCTGCAGCAGCTATCTCTCTCACCCCACGCGGCCACGGCAGGCAAGACTCTAGCTACAAGGTGCTTGTTCCTCTACTTTCTGACCCTAGCCGACCTTGCTACGGTGTCCTGGATTTGTTAGGGAACACAGTCCTGTACCTATATTAATAAATTGTTACCGTATACAATCGAGTCTGTTCACCCCAAAAGTAACGCAACACCTTGTTGTTACCCTATTAGGTAAATATTGAAAAAATTACCGTTTTTGAGTACGGTTTTTCTAACTTCATTACCCACTTATTTAGACCGTTCTAAGACTATTTTATTCTATGGCATTTCCTCCGCAAATGCCCCATTTCCAAGATAGGGCATATTCAAATGGGGCATTTTGAAATTAGCCTGACCTTACCTGACCTTACCTAACCTAACCTAGACCACAGCAGACTACCGGATCTAACCTGGGCAAACTACCGGAACCTAACCTGGGTAAACTACCGGGAAATAACCGTGGTAAAGTACAGGAAATGACCGGGGCAAAATACTGGGACCTAGCCGGATCTGACAACACTGCTACAAAACGGTAATTCTTTCAATAAATACCCATTATTATTACTATTATTATTATTATTAGTTGCTACTAAATTTTATATAAGTCAAAGGGAACAGATATGTCTCATTCCATCTTTCTCCTTGATATATTTATTTTTATCCTACTCTAGTAACGCCAAAAAGTCGTACCATCATATTTATTAAAGAATGTATCCATATTTTAAGGACCCTGTTATCATGTGTGACCCTTGGTGGCTTCTGATTCCTCCTGACTATGCCACAAAACAAGCTCCTTCAGTGTAGGTGTGTGTGTGTTTCGTGGCAATGTTTGAAGGACTCACTAACCTCCAATTTTCTGAGTATACATTCCTTACCAAAATGAATCAGTCTCCCTAATTATAACATACATTTTCTCAAACTAGATTCTTATACAGATTTTCTATGGCATTAGTTCTATGGCTAACTATGAAGGAAAGACAAAACTATATAAATATTATGTGATATTACTGCAATTGTTTACATATATGTACAGTCGGCAAAAAATGTTTAGTTACCACCCCTACGTTAATTTTAACATCGGTAAGCGAGGTAGGGCTGGTACTCCGCCAACTGGGCAGCTGCTGGTGCCTAGTTATCAGACGGGTATTGTCTTCGCCCTGGCCGATAATACTCGGGCCGCGGCAGTGACAACTTTTTTATATCAAAAGTTTAGCTAATTTAAATTAATATTTGAGTGTTCAAGAACTCTTACTATTCATTATCAAATATAAGGAAATGTGTTTGAGTATTTTAGAACAAGAATAACCGTGAAATACCCAGAAAAAATAGCACTGGGTGAAACAATGTCATCCCTACTTGAATGCCCATGAGACACTGAGGGAGGGGCAAGGAGGGTTGACCTGGGTGGCCCTCGCATCAGGCCTGACTCGCCAGTCAGGTATACCAACATTACATCACACTGTTAAAAGGATGGTAACAAAACTTTTTTTGGCGACTGTACTCTTATTAATTTCCCACCATGTATCAAATAATTTCATGATGGCCTTTAGTGGCAATGTTCCTCAGAGTGTTGGGGCTTGTAATAAGAGAAAATAAAGAACTTAATAAATAATAACTATATGAATAATTATGATTAGATTAACATTAATTAATCCGTCTGATATAATGGGCCATATTCAAGAAACATTAATGGTTTATACAATGGTGTGGTACCGGAGTGCCTTGATTCCTCCAAAGTATGCCAGGAAACAGGACCAAATGAACAAAAATAATGGCAGCCTGTTGCTTGGAATAGTTTGGAGGAATCAGTTGCTCCAGATTTAGCCTACCAACAATGAACTTCCTCCCTCTTAATGAGTTGATCTGATGTTTGTATTTTCATTTTCTCTCGGCTGATCTTTAGTTTTTGAAGAGGAAGAAAATAATCTGCACTAATAAGTCTGTAAAACCATATAGCACGAGAGAGAGAGAGAGAGAGAGAGAGAGAGAGAGAGAGGGGGGAAGGCTTGGGAGGGTATTGTGGGTAGGAGAGAGAGAGAGAGAGAGAGAGGAGGGGAAGGCTAGGGAAGGTATTGGAGAGAGAGAGAGAGAGAGAGAGAGAGAGAGAGAGAGAGAGAGAGAGGATGGGAAGGCTAGGGAATGTATTGTGGAGAGAGAGAGAGAGAGAGAGATGGAGAGAGAGAGAGAGAGGGTAAGGCTAGGGAATGTATTGTGGAGAGAGAGAGAGAGAGAGAGAGAGAGAGAGAGAGAGAGAGAGGATGGGAAGGCTAGGGAATGTATTGTGGAGAGAGAGTGAGAGAGAGAGAGAGAGAGGAAGGCTAGGGGAGGTATTGGGAGAGAGAGAGAGAGAGAGAGAGAGAGAGAGAGAGAGAGAGGGGAAGGCTTCGGAGAGTACTGTGGGTAGGAGAGAGAGAGAGAGAGAGAGAGAGAGAGAGAGAGAGAGAGAGAGAGAGAGGGGGGGGAGGCTTGGGAGGGTACTGTGGGTGTGTAGGTGTGGGGAGAGAGAGAGAGAGAGAGAGAGAGAGAGAGAGAGAGAGAGAGAGAGAGAGGCAGGTGGGGGTGGGGGGGGGGCTATAATAGAAGGGTACTGTGGGTGGATGGGTGGGTGGATGTGGGCGGGGTGGGTGGAGAAAGCAGCCTTCTCGTGTGGTTCCCTCAACTGCTTGTCTAGTGGGCGTGATGGTATGTGGTAGTAGTGGTAGTGATAGTGGTAGTGGTTGTGGTTGTGGGGGTGATATAAGGTGGGGAGGGGGGAGGTTGGTGTAGTGTGGTATTTGTGGTGACGGTAGTAGTAGTAGTAGTAGTAATAGTGATGGTAGTAGTAGTAGTAGTAGTAAGTAATGGTGGTAGTAGTAGTAGTAGTAGTGATAGTAGTAGTAATTAGTAGTAGTAGTAATAGTAGTAGTAATAGTAGTAATAGTAGTAGTAATAGTAATAGTAGTAGTAATAGTAGTAATAGTAATAGTAGTAGTAATAGTAATAATAGTAATAGTAGTAATAGTAGTTAGTAATAGTAATAGTAATAGTAATAGTAGTAGTAGTAGTAATAATGTTGTATAATAATTTGCTAACAGTCTAGACAACATTAACTTTAGAATTTATTACAAATGAAATAACAATAATAATTATACTCTATGGTCCATCTGTCAGCAAGAAGAAACAACATAGTATTTGTATTTTATTTCTCTCTCTCTCTCTCTCTCTCTCTCTCTCTCTCTCTCTCTCTCTCTCCTTTCAGTCAGTCAGTCACATAACTCCTTAGCACACACACACAGAGCAAGAGAGAGAGAGAGAGAGAGAGAGAGAGAGAGAGAGAGAGAGCAATAAATCTTTTTTACAAAATAATAATAATAATAATAATAATAATAATATATCGTGTGAATGTAGAGGTGGGGATGGTAAAGAGGTTAATTTGCAGTACTCTGAAAGTAATATATTGGTATGTTTTTGCTGTACTTCCTTGTATTATTATTATTATTATTATTATTATTAGGTCCCTGGGTTGTCCATTCATATATTCATTGTTATTATTCATTCATCCTTTTCATTATTTTAATTTCATAATATTATTACAATAATTTATTCATTTATTCATTGTTTCATTCCATATTACCGTCAATCCTTTATTCATTGTTTCATTCCATATTACCGTCATTCATTTATTCATTCATACATAATTACTGTTTGTCAATTTATGGAAAACTTGTAGACTGAGAGTGAGTGGTGGTTGGTATATTAATTTTAACCTTTGATACATTATTACTGGCAAGATAATAATATGTTTAGGGTAAGTTTGAGATTGCCGAGTACAGCTGCTTCCCACCAACATTATTACCAACTCTATGAGCGTTTGCCACCGCCCGCACCACACCTGGGTTAGGTTAGGTTAGGTCAGATCAGGTCATCCTCTCAGAAGTAAAATGGGCTGGGCAAACAATGGTACTATTTGAAATAATGTCCTATGGTTAGGTTAGGTTAGGTTAGGTCATCCTCTTACAGGTAAAATGGACTGAGAAAACACAATGATACTATCTGAATATAATGTTCTATGGTTAGGTTAGGTTAGGTTAGGAAAGGTCAACCTCCTTCAGGTAAAATGGACTGAGAAACACAATGATACTATTTGAAATAATGTCCTATGGTTAGGTTAGGTTAGGTAATCCTCTTACAGGTAAAATGGACTGGAAACACAATGATTCTATTTGAAATAATGTCCTATAGTTAGGTTAGGTTAGATTAGGTTAGGTCATTTTATTTCAGGTAATATGTGCTGGGAAACACAATGATACTATCTAAAATAATGTCCTATGGTTAGACTAGGTTAGGTTAGGTCATCCTCCTACAGTAAATATGGTTCCTGCCATCATCGTTTATCTGGATTTTAGTGATGGGGTCGTTCGTGAATGATCCGGTTCTAAGAGGAGATGAGAGCCTCGTTCGTCAATTATTTCTCGTCTGCAATTCTCGTTCGTAAATTTATTCTGTCAGTAATTTCCCAAGATTAAGACACTCTTAAATCTTTATGTACCCAATATTACTGCTTTAATTTCGGTTGATTTAATTTCCTATCCTCACATAATTAAACCGACCGAAATTAAGCAGTAATTTTGGGTACATGAAGCAGGGTATAATGACGACTTACTTTAGTATATACAGTGATTTTAATACGATAATAATGGTGTTTGTCTCTCACCCTTCGTCATAATAATAAACCTTCCTTTCCTTCCTTCTTCCCAACACATTCATATCCACTTCCCCAACTCCTATCTCTCTCTCTCTCTCTCTCTCTCTCTCTCTCTCTCTCTCTCTCTCTCTCTCTCTCTCGACACATTCATATCCACTTCCCAACTCCTATCTCCTCTCTCTCTCTCTCTCTCTCTCTCTCTCTCTCTCTCTCTCTCTTATATTATAACAAACCATACTTTCCTTCCTCCTTCCACACACATTCATCTCCATTTCCCAACTCCTCTCTCTCTCTCTCTCTCTCTCTCTCTCTCTCTCTGTCATTCGGATCTCGTGGGATGTGGGGATAAAGATTGTGTAATAAGGGACAGCGAGTCTACCTACCTTCCTTCCTTATTCCTCACCACACCACCACCACAACAACAACGAAGACAGAGACGAAGGAAGGAAGACTGTGAGTGAGATAATTATTTTATTTACAAGTTTCTCAAGGTGAGCTAGCTATATAGTAGGTTTAGTTGGTATGTTTCATTGGTCATATATTAGTATACACTGATGACTGACTGATTGACTGAATGACTGAATGACTAACTGAATGACTGATTGACTGATTGAATGGCTGATTGAATGACTGATTGACTGACTGACTGACTGATCGTATGGCTGAATGACTGATTGACTGACTGACTGACTGACTGATTGATTAAATGGCTGAATGACTAACTGACTGCCTGACTGATTGAATAACTGATTGACTGACTGACTGATTGACTGACTGATTGAATGACTGACTGAATGGCTGATTGAATGGTTGACTGACTGACTAACTGACAGAATGACTGACTGACTGAATAACTGATTGACTGACTGGCTGACTGACTGATTGAATGACTGACTGACTGACTGACTGACTGAATGGCTGACTGATTAACTAACTGACAGACTGACTGATTGAATGACTAACTGACTGACTGACTGACTAACTGACAGACTGACTGATTGAATGACTGCTTGACTAATTGAATGACTGATTGAATGACAGACTAACTGACTGATTGACTGACTGACTGACTGCCTGACTGACTGACTGACTCGTACTTGTTGTTGTTGTTGTTGTTTATAATTATGCAGTCTCGGTTTTCTTGGGGCTAATTCCGGACGATTTTAGTCAGTCAGTAGTAGTATTAATAATCACTATCTTTATCATCACTATCATCATCATAATCATCTTTAATCATCATTATCTTCATTATTATCATCACTATCAATCATCATAATAATCTTTAATCATCACTATCATCATCATAATCTTCCTTTTCTTCTTCCTCCTCCTCCTCATTATTATTATCATCATTATCACTATCATCATCATATTTAATTATCACTATCATCATCATAATCTTCCTCCTCCTCCTCATCATCTTCAGTCACTATCAATCAACATCACCTTCATTCATCTTTATCATTATCACTCAATCATCATCACCTTCATTCATCATTATCATTTTCACTATCAATCATCATCACCTTCATTCATCATTATCATTTTCACTATCAATCATCATCACCTTCATTCATCATTTTAATTTTCACTATCAATCATCATCACCTTCATTCATCATTATCATTATCACCTTCATTCATCATTTTCATTTTCACTATCAATCATCATCATCACCTTCATTCATCATTATCATTTTCACTATCAATCACTATCACCTTCATTCATCATCATCATTTTCACTATCATTATCACCACACCTTGGCATCACCACAAACAGAATCCTTTACACCCACTTCTACCCCTTCCTACACCCACACCAAAACTCTCCTCCACCCATTCTCTTACACCCACACCAATCCTCTTCCACCCACACCAACCCTGTCAACCCCTTCCCTCCACCCACACCAACACTCCACCCATTCTCTTACACCCACAACAACACTCCACCCATTCTCTTACACCCACACCAACCCTGTCCTCCACCCATTCTCTTACACCCACACCAATCCTCTTCCACCCATACCACTCCTTTACGACACTATCTCCACCCACTTCCTCCCCCCTCCACCCACACTAACACTCCACCCATTCTCTTACACCCACACCAACTCTCTTCCACCCATACCACTCCTTTACTACACTATCTCCACCCACTTCCTCCTCCCTCCACCCACACTACCACTCCACCCATTCTCTTACACCCACACCAACTCTCTTCCACCCATACCACTCCTTTACGACATTATCTCCACCCACTTCCTCCACCTCCACCCACACTAACACTCCACCCATTCTCTTACACCCACACCAATCCTCTTCCACCCACACCAACCCTGTCCACCCCTTCCCTCCACCCACACCAACCCTGCCCACCCCTTCCTCCCCCCTCCACCCACACCAACACTGTCCTCCACCCATTCTCTTCCACCCACACCAACATTCTCCTCCACCCATTCTCTTACACCCACACCAATCCTCTTCCACCCACACCACCACTACCCAACACTCTTCCCTCCACCTACACCAACCCTGTCCTCCACCCATTCTCTTACACCCACACCAACTCTCTTCCACCCACACCACTCCTTTACTACACTATCTCCACCCCCTTACTCCCCCTTCCACCCACACTAACACTACCCAACACCCTTCCCTCCACCCATTCTCTTACACCCACACCAACCCTGTCCATCCCTTCCTCTTCCTTCCACCCACACTAACACTACCCAACACCCGTCCCTCCACCCACACCAACCCTGTCCATCTCTTCCTCCTCCCTCCACTCACCACACCACTCCTCCACCCTCACCACTCCTCTACTATACTCTCTCCACCCCTTCCTCCTCCCTCCACCCACACCAACACTCTCCCTCCACCCACCACACCACTCCTCTACTCTCTCCATCTCTTCCTCTTCCCTCCCTTCCTCCACCCACCCACACCACTCCTCTACTCTCTCCATCTCTTCCCTCCCTCCCTCCCTCCACCCACACCACCACCACCCCTCCACCCACCCACCCACTACATCTTCTCCACCCACGCCTCCTTCTGCTCCTCCTACTCTCTCCACCCCCTCCTCCTCCTCCTTCTCTACCCCCCCCCCCATTCTCCTCCTTCTCATCTACCCCCCTTGCCCGCCCCCTCCTTTACCCCCCCTCCCCTACCCCCACCCGCGTACCTTTTGGCAGGGAAGGGTCTGACCAATGCTATCTCACCCCCTCCCACCCCCTCTCTATCCCCCACCCTCTCCCACCCGCTGTCTATCCTACCCCCTCCCTATCCCACCCCCTCCTACCCCCTCTCTATCCCCCCCACCCCCCACCCCCCTCAGTCAGTCACCGTTGCCAAGACCCGACCAAAAATAAACCTTTTGGTCTTGAGAGAAAAAGAGTCCTCCTTAACCTCTCTTATCTACGTTTTCAACAGTACCTACCCCGTTAAAAAAAAAGAAACACACACACACACATACATATAATAATAATGATAATAATAATAATATCTCCCTTGCACCATCGTCGTTGTTGTTTTAATGTATCCAATAAAATGATTCGGGTTAGATGGCTTAGGTAGAAATATTTCCATGGAGTCCGGGGAGTGAATAAGATAATGTGGTTACGATGTGGTCAATTAGTATGCACAGTAAGTCTAGAGGACGTGCGGTGGTGGTGGCGGCCTCCTGACCTCTGCTGCCACCTGGGGGCCGGGCACCGCACTCACTTCCCTCAGGGCGAAGATGAGACCTCTGGAATCCACACACACTCTCACGGACTTGGAGCCATGCCTGGAAAGTGAGGAACCGCTACTCATTTCTCGCATGTTTTGATATTTTTGGCTTATTTGAGTGGTTTGTGAAACGGTATGTGTAATGTTGTGATGCAAAACAGACTAATGGTGGAGATGAAACATGACATCATCAGTGGGTATGGCCAGTGACTAACCCTCACGGTCCTCGAGTCCCGAAAGACGAATCTGAGAGGAATGATGAGGGACTTACTATGGTGGTGCGTCGCGAGCCAACCCCGCCAGCCGCCGCCCCGCCACCCTCACCGCCCCCGCCAGCCTCCGCCCGCCGCCACCCAACCAACCAACCAACACGCCCATAACCAAAATTCGGAAAACTCGAATTATTGTGTAAAAAAAGAAAAATAAGGAAAAAAAAGAAGATTTGAGTGATTGTGTGAGTGCCCCCCCTTTTTTTTTTTCAGTTCGTGTCAATATTATTATTATTATTATTGTTAGTTTTTGTTTTTTGTTCCCTTGGCACCCGTACGTGAAGTCGGTGGCACTGCGAGGTTAGTGTGTTCAAAGTGGTGTATAAGAGAGATTAATTTAATTTAAGTGGTGATTATTGACAGTATTGATCGTCGCTATATACTTTCCCAACCGAGCCTACTATAATCATGTGAACGGGTTACCTCAATGTCTGTCTTAATGCTTCTCAACACGTGACGACGACAACAACAACAACACCAATACAATTCTATCGTTTCTGCAAGGCGCCTCTAAAAACGCTTAACACAGAGAGGTAATATATATACTAGTAGGTGTGAGGTACAGTACGTGTAAGGTACAGTACGTGGGAGATACTACAGTACGTGTGAGGTACAGTACGTGTGAGGTACAGTACGTGGGAGATACTACAATACGTGTGGGGTACAGTACGTGTGAGATACAGTACGTGTGAGGTACAGTACGTGTGAGATACAATACGTGTGAGGTACAGTACGTGTGAGGTACAATACGTGTGAGGAACAGTACGTGTGAGGTAGAGTACGTGTGAGTGAGGGTACCAACTATCCACTTATCAACCCGTGACACCCATCAACACAGAGCGACACTGGAAGGTTAGTTGATGTAAAAAACAAAGGGAGAAAGTGAGCGCCTGTAACCATTCATTTCATAACAACAACAACAACAACAACAACAACAACAACAACTGCATCTAGTGATATCAATAATAATAACCATGACATTACTAATAACAAACTAAGAATGGCTGGCTTAGGTTTAGTGTACTGTCGGGTGTGAAAGAGCCATCGGTCGTATTCAAAGACCTTACAAAAACCCCACACAGACTCCCAACAGACAGATTATTATAGAGTTGAGGAATGCAGTGTTCAGTCGGCCTCGTAAATCATTGTTGTGTTGTGTTGTGTTGTGAAATGAGTGCCATGCAGAGAGAAGTGGAGTGTGCCATGGTGTGACACAGTGCCTAAGGACAGTGCCAAAAAATAATATCTACAACAACAACAACAACTACAATAAAGACTATAACTACTACTGTTGCTACCGCTACTACTACTACCGTCACTTCTACTACTACTACTACTACTACTACTACCAACACCTATTTCTACAACTATAACAACAACAACAACTCCTACTATTACTGCTACTACTACTACTACTGCTACCAACACTTACTTCTACAACTACAACAACAACAACTCCTACTATTACTGCTACTACTACTACTACTACTACTACTACTACTACTACTACTACTACTACTACTACTACACTGTCCTACTGCTCTGTCTAAGTCTCTCTTTTCCCGTCTCTGTCTATCTGTCTGTCTATCTGTCTCTCTCTCTATCTGTCTGTCTGTCTCCTTAATTACACACACACACACACACACACACACACACACACGCATGATATAGCGTGTATGTGTAACAAGGAAGTGCACACACACATTTATAAAACAGAGTATCAGAACACACACACACACACACACACACACTTTCTTTCTCTCTCTCTCTTCTATATAGCCATGGGGGGGTCTTAAATACGGTCTTGCTTAGGGGACTTAAAATAATACACACACACACACACACACACACACATACAGACACTCACTATTCCAAAGATACATACCGCACATATTCAGGCACACACACACACACACACACACACACACACACAAAGGAACCCAAGTTGACACACAGCGACCTTCAGAACATCGTCGCTCCACCAATTAAGTTTTCAAGTTCCTTACCGCTACAACAACAGCAACAACGACAACGACAACAACAACAACTACAACATCAACGACAACAACAACGACAACAACAACAACTACAACAACAACAACAACAACAACAACAACAAGAGAACGAGATAGTACCCGTCTGTCGCTCAAGTGTGTTATATAGCGAACTTAAAAGTGTGTAACAGAGTGACTCCAGTGTGTTAATGTAGCGACTCAACTGTGTAAAATAGCGACTTTGGTGTGCAATATAGAAACGTAAGTGTGTAATTGTCTAAAGATGCGATTCCAGTGTGTAAAATAGCGACTTGGGTGTGCAATATAGAAACGTAAGTGTGTAAGTGTGTAATAAATACGATTCCAGTGTGTAAAATAGCGACTTTGGTGTGCAATATAGAAACGTAAGTGTGTAATTGTCTAATAATACGATTCCAGTGTGTTTTATAGCGACAATCAGTGTGCAATATAACGTATGGAGTTTGCAATCTGCCAACATGTGTGAATTAATAGCCATTCGAGTTTGCAATCTTCCAACATAAGTGTGCAATATAACGAAGGACTCAAGTGTGTAAACAATAGACAATCGTGTGCGCAATCTAACAATTCGAAAAACCGGGGAAGAGAGGAGATAAAAAACCGGGAAAGAGAGGTGATAAAAAACCGAGGAAAAGAGGAGATAAAAAACCGGGGAAGAGAGGGGATAAAAAACCGAGGAAAAGAGGAGATAAAAAACCGAGGAAAAGAGGAGATAAAAAAAAACGAGGAAAAGAGGATATAAAAAAACCAAGAAAAAGAGGAGATAAAAAACGGGGAAGAGAGGAGATAAAAAACCGGGGAAAAGAGGAGATAAAAAATCGGGGAAAAGAGGAGATAAAAAAGAAAAAAATATATTGTCCAGTTTCCCTCATTCTAATCAACAAACGAATAAACATGTATCATCGGTTTATTCAACAACAACAACAACAACAACAACAACAATATCAACAGGAGCAGAGGCGTGAGAAGGCGTGAGGAGCGGACCTAAAAGCGGGAGAGAGAGAGAGAGAGAGAGAGAGAGGGCGAGAGAGTGTGTGTGTGTGGTGTGTAGAGAGAGAGAGAGAGAGAGAGAGAGAGAGAGAGAGAGAGAGAGAGAGAGAGAGAGAGAGAGAGAGAGAGAGAGAGAGAGAGAGAGAGAGAGAGAGAGAGAAAGTGTGTGTGTGTGTGTGTGTCTGTGTGTGTATATATATAGAGAGAGAGAGGGCGAGAGAGTGTGTGTCTGTGTGGAGAGAGAGAGGGAGAGAGTGTGTGTCTGTGTGGAGAGAGAGAGGGCGAGAGAGAGAGAGAGGGCGTGAGAGAAATAAAGAGAGAGAGGGCGTGTGTGTGTGTGTGTGTGTGTGTGGATGGGACAGTCACTCACCAAGCAGCACCAACAACACCTCCAGGGGAATGTTAGCCGCTGATGCCTTCACTGTGGCCACGTAAGTACAAATACAAAATAACATACATATAGAAATAGATAAACAAAATAATAATATATAAATACAGGTATATATGTGTGTGTTTTTTTTTTTTTTTTTTTTTTTTTTTTTTTTTTTGGTACAGTTGTGGACATTTGAAACAATAAATGAACCTGAAACATGTCCCACTTTTTATTGAACATAGGGTAGGAATGAGATGTTGTGTGTGTGTGTGTGTGTGTTGTGTGTGTGTGTGTGTGTGTGTGTGTGTTGTGTGTGTGTGTGAGTGTGTGTTGTGTGTGTGTGTGTGTGTGTGTTGTGTGTGTGTTGTGTGTGTGTGTGTGTGTGTGTAGAGGCGACATGTCTTATTCTATATATATATAAATATGCTTGATAAGGGGCCACTCGTTTGAAGTGTATCTGTTTCATGTGTTCTCAACTGTACAATAATAGAGTTTAATACATTACATTAGGACGGAGGATAATATAGTCTGAGGACGGTGATGGGACGAATGGTAGAAATAACGTGTCTTGTATGTGTGTTTCAGCGTGTCAATATATTCTGTGATATTCTCATAATTTTTGACCGTTTTCCAGCTTTTTCACACGACGAAGAACGGTGGTAAATATAGTCTGAGGACGGTGATGGACAAATGGTAGAAATTAACGTGTCTTGTATGTGTGTTTTGGTGTATCAATGTATACGGTGATTTTAACTTTAATTTCGACCGTCTTTCAGCTCTTCCACACGACGAAGAACGGTGGAAAATATAGTCTGAGGACGGTGATGGACGAATGGTAGAAATAACGTGTCTTGTATGTGTGTTTTGGTGTATCAATGTATATGGTGATTTTAACTTCAGTTTCGACCGTCTTCAGCTCTTTCAAACGACGAAGAACGGAGGAAAAATATAACCTGATGACGGTGACGAACGAATGGTAGAAATAACGTGTCTAATATGTGTGTTTAAGTGTGTCAATATTATACGCTATTGATTCTTCCAAATTTACCACGAAACAAAAATCTTATTGAAAAAAAAATAAACCATGATAATATTAAGGTGGTATGTTTCGTGGCATAGTTTGGAGGAATCACAGACCTTCCAATTCACCAACAAGAGAATAATCACCCCTTAAGGACCTTGTGTGATCGTGTATGATAATGGGATGCTTCTGATTCCTCCTGACGAAACAAACTCCTTTTCGATAGATGGTGTTTCGTGTCAATATTTGAAGGACTCATTTAACTGCACATAATATTCAATTGTCTATAATATCTGTCTATAATATTTGCTTTATTTTTTCCCCTGGACTGAATAAAGAAAGGGAAGAGATGGTAGGTAAAACAAGCGGTATTTATAGGGAGAATATAATAGTGTAAGTATATATAGTAATTCTGAAGCATATGATTCCTACAAACTCTTCTAAGCAACAGATCCACCATTATAATATATGGTTAATGAAGCTGGTCCTGTTTTGCGTGACATACTTTGGAGGAATCAAGGCGCTCCAGTGTACCAAAAAAAAATATAATTATTCTCCCCTTAAGGACTCTGTGTATGATTGTGTGTATATGAGACTTGGTGGCTTCTGATTCCTCCTGACTGTGCCATGAAACAACTACAAGGTCCTTCAATATAGGTGTGTGTGTGTGTGTGTGTATGTGTGTGTTTGTGTGTGTGTGTGTGTGTGTGTGTGTGTGTGTGTGTGTGTGTGTGTGTGTGTGTTTCGTGACAATGTTTGAAGGAGATGAGGGGAAAGGGAAAAGTGACACTATATTTCAAAGGCACTTATATAAGTTTTTTTGGCTCAAGTATAAATGGGGTTGCATGGTTAAAAAGAGGTTTAATTAATGATATCATGTTATAGGTTAGGTTAGGTTAGGTTAGAGAGAAAATGGGAAGGAAGGGATGGAAAAGAATAGCATGAATGAGAAGATGTAGGGAAGAGTGACACATTATTAATCTCCAAAATTCTGACTTCATCACGGGGGCCCCTTAATACCGGTAATATTTTCGTCCGTCCTCAGGTTATATAGTTTCTAAGGCTTCCTCCGTCCTTCAGGTAATTTCCAGAGGGTTGGTGGTGGGAGTCTACAGCGAATAAAATCGGAGCAAATGTTTCCCTAGAACTGAGGTTGAGGGACGGTGGAGTGAGGAAATAAAAGTATAAAAACGAAATAGAATATATACATACATACATAGATAGAGTAGATATTCGTGTGATATCCCCTGAAAAAAAAAAAATATTATGTTGCTTAGTAAATAATCTTAATACATAAATAAATCAATCACCAGGAGTCAGTCTAATTACATAATATTATTTAAAATGTGACCAGGTGTGTAATTTATGAGTTTAATTAATATATTTTTTTAATCTGTGGATGGTATGGGTGCTCTCGCTTCAACAAGAAAATCGTCTGGAGTTAGTTTCAACAAATTAGAGTTTTTTTTTCCTTCAGAAATTTAGAGACGTGTCATTAACTAAGTATATACAGCAATTGGCTTTTTATTAATTTGTTTGTATAATTAAAATACAACAACAACAACAACAACAACTATAGTCTGTGTGTAGTTAGAACAAATTAGTTTTTTTTTGTTTTTAAGAAATTTAGAGGCGTGAAATTAACTAAATATAATTATACAGTAATTGCCTTTTTATTCTCTTGTTCGTATGATTATTAATAAAAACAATCTATCGTCTGGGTATAGTTAAAACAAATATTTTTTTTTAGTATATACGGTAATTGTGTTTTTGATTACCTTGTTCGTATGATAAATAATAATAATAATAATAATAATAATAATAATAATAATAATAATAATAATAATAATAATAATAATAATAATAATAAATCTATCATCTGAATGTAGTTAAAAGAAATTAGTGTTTTTTTTAATTAAGTATAGAGGCAGGTCACACAATAACTCAATATAATTTTTTTTCTTATACAGTAATTACCTTTTCATTTCCTAGTTCGTATGATTAATAATAATAATAATAAAAAAAAGCCTATCGTCTGTGTGTAGTTATAACAAATTGGTGTTTACAGAAATTTAGAGTTGTGTAAATAACTCAGTATATACAGTAATTGGTTTTCTATTCCCTTGTTCCCATAATTAATAAAAAAACAAACCTATTTATCGTCTGAGTATAGTTAAAATAAATTAGTGTTTTCATAAGTGTAAAGTCGCGTCATATATACAGTAATTAAGGGGGTAATTCACTTTTATTACATTGGAGTGCCTTGATTCCTCCAAAGTATGCCAGGAAACAGGACCAGATGAACAAAATTAATGGTGTTCTGTTACTTGGAATAGTTTGGAGGAATCATTTGTCCCAGATTTACCAACACTGAACTTCCCCATTAACTTTATGTCTCTCTATTCCTTCGTTTGTATTATTAATGTAAATAAAATCGTGTGTGGGTAGTTAGAAATAATTAAGGTTTTCAGTAGAATCAAGGAGTTATCATTCTATCACTAAATACAGTATGTAATCTTTTAGTGACTTTTTTTTTTTTTTTATTATTTCATGTATTTTCGTTATTGTTTTTAATCCTGGCCAAAAATGCATCTCTTCCCTTCATAATAATACTCTATTAAGGACTCTGTGACCTGTGTATATATATGAGACTTGGAGGCTTCTGATTCCTCCTGACAATGCCACGAAACAAGCTCCTTCAATATAGGTGTGTGTGTGTGTGTGTGTGTGTGTGTGTGTGTGTGTGTCGTGGCAATATTCGAAAAACTCACTAACCTCCAATTTTCCGACTATATCACACAGGGTCCTAAATTAACGTAGATGTTTTGTGTTGGGAAATCTGGAGCAACTGAATCCTCCAAGCTATTCCAAGCAACAGAACACCATTATTTTCACTCTTCTGGTTCTGCTTCCTGGCATACTTTGGAGGAATCAGGCGCTCCAATGTACCAAAAATGAATTACCACATTAATTAAATATAAGTAATAGAAAAATACCTGTGTGTGTGTGTATGAATATTTGCTGTAATGTTTGATATAATTTGCCTTTGATTGCATTACATTTAGAGAGAGAGAGAGAGAGAGAGAGAGAGAGAGAGAGAGAGAGAGAGAGAGAGAGAGAGAGAGAGAGAGAGAGAGAGAGAGAAGGAAGGTTAGATAGAAAAAGGAATACAAAGAAATACAAAGAAATTTCTAATGATAGAGTCGGTACATTTACAATACGGTTAAAAAAATAAAAATAAAATACAAATTGGAATATAGGCAGTAAAGATAATTGTGTAGGTGTATGGTGTGTGATAATTGGAGGCTTCTGATTCTCCTGACAATGCCACGAAACAAGCAACCTCCTTCCCTATAGGTGTATACATGTGTTTCGGGGCAATTATTGAAGGACTCATTTACCTCCAATTTTCCGACTACATCACAGGAGTTCCTTAGGAGATATATATAGAATACTTTTGGTACAGTATTGGAGCGTCTTGATTCCTCCAAAATATGTCAGGAAACAGGACCAGATTAACAATAATAATAATAATAATGGTGGCCTGTTGTTGCCTAGGAATCGTTTGGGGGAAATCAGTTACTCCGGAGATATCAACACTTTATTTCCTTCCTTCCTTCCTTCCTAAGTTGGTGAATTGGAAGGCCTCTGATTCCTCCAAACTATGCCACGAAACAGATTCTCCATTGTAGTAACATGAAGGACGTCTGTTTCCTGGTAGAGTTTGGAGGAATTAGTAGCATTTGTTATTGAGTGAAAAAGAGGTTGTCAAATTATTATAAGGTGAATGGAGGATTATTACTGTAGGTGGTGTTGTGGTCTCCAGTTTCTCTCTCTCTCTCTCTCTCTCTCTCTCTCTCTCTCTCTCTCTCTCTCTCTCTCTCTCTCATACAAATACAATCACATTCATACACACAATTCCTTCCAACCCAAATTCTCCCTCCTCTCTCACTCTCTCTCTCTCTCTCTCTCTCTCTCTCTCTCTCTCTCTCTCTCTCTCTCTCTCTCATTAATTCGTTATGTATAGACACAATACAAGAAAAGACGAGTGTTTTATAAGCAAAATTTAAACTAACCACACACCCAGATAATTAGTTTTTAATAAAAATATAAGATAAAAATAGAAAAATGAACAATTAGAAATGAAAATCATGATAGAAAGCAAAAAGTAAGTATCCTCTTACTTGTGTGTGTGTATTTATTCACTTGAAAATAATAATGATAATAACAATAATAATAATAATAATAATAATAATAATGATAATGATAATAATAATACTAATACTAATACTAATGATAATAATAATAATAATAATAATAATAATAATACTAATGATAATGATAATAATAATAACAATAATAAAAACATTAATAAATATAATGATAAATATAAGAAAAATAAATAAGTAAAATGAAAATGAAAATGAAAATGAAAATGAAAATATAATAATAATAATAATAATAATAATAATAATAATAATAATAATAATAATAATAATAATAATAATAATAATACTAATACTAATACTAATAATAATAATTCGTATTTTGGTAGTCTGAAAAAAATATGGAAAATATCTTAAAGGGGAATAATATACTTTTTGGTTCACTGGAGGCTTGTGATTCCTCCAGTGTACTCAAAGAAACGGATCAAATCAACAAATATTATGACAACATGTTCCCTGAAACGATATGGAGGAATCAGTTGCTCCAAATTTACAACATTGTCTTGTCCCCTTAATTAATTGATCACTAAAATATTTCCCTCTTAAAAATTTTTGGATGGCTACTGATTCCTCCAAACTATGCCAGAAAACAGACGCCCTTAATGGTACTAATCTCTCTCTCTCTCTCTCTCTCTCTCTCTCTCTCTCTCTCTCTCTCTCTCTCTCTCTCTCTCTCTCTCTTCATACAAATACAATCACATACATACACACAATTCCTTCCAATCCAAACTCTCCCTCTCTCTCTCTCTCTCTCTCTCTCTCTTCTCTCTCTCTCTCTCTCTCTCTCTCTCTCTCTCTCTCTCACACAACCAACCAACCAACCAACCAACACACCAACACACACACCAACACACACACTACCTACCAACCAACAAACCAACCTACCAACCAACCAACCTACCAACCGACCAACTAACCAACACACCAACACACACACCAACACACACAAACCTACCAACCAACCAACCAACCTACCAACACACCAACACACAACACACCAACCAACCAACCAACCAACACCTTATTACCCCCCTCATCTTAACCCAACCTCCTCCTTCTTCTCCAACACACACACACTTCAAAACGCCTCAACGCAAGCCTCCTTTTTTTTCACTTCCTCCTCATTGGTGACTCTGAATAAATGTGCTGCTGCTTAAATAAATGTGTGTGTGTGTGTGTGTGGGGTTGTGTGTGTGTGTGTGTGTGTGTGTGTGTGTGTTGGAGGGAAGTACAGTACATGTGCGTGTGTGGGGTTGTGTGTGTGTGTGTGTGTGTGTGTGTGTGTGTGTGTGTGTGTGTGTGTGTGTGTGTGTGTGTGTGTGTGTGTGTGTGTCGGAGGGAAGTATAGTACATGTGCGTGTGTGGGGTTGTGTGTGTGTGTGTGTGTGTGTGTGTGTGTGTGTGTGTGTGTGTGTGTGTTTTTTTTTTTTATTTGTATGTGTGTATGGAATGCGCCTGGGAGTGTGTATAATGCATAATTCCTTGACAAATAATTTTAAAAGTACCAAAAAAATTAAATAAACAACAGCAGCAGCAATATCACTAACAACAACAACAACAACAATTAATTAAGGACCCTGTGATCGTGTATGAGACTGGTGGCTTCTGATTCCTCCTGACTATGCCACGAAACAAACAACAAGCTCCTTCAATATTGGTGGCTCGTGCAATGTTTGAACGACTCAATAACCACCAATTTTTTTGACTAGATCACGGGGTGTTGACGAATGCATGGCTCTGTATTACGTGTGTGTGTGTGTGTGTGTGTGTGTGTGTGTGTGTGTGTGTAGAGTAATCGTATCGGTACCACACTATCGCCAATACCACCAATCTTCTTGCATACGACCCAGAAGAGAACGAAGGGTTGAATTGGGGATGTAAATAAATAATTGATGTGGGTAACCGTAGTGTAAGCGACCACCACACCCCGGAAGTTACCAGGGGAATGTATTAACTCTATTACACGCTCTCTTGGGGGCGGGGCAGTGGGGTGTGAGGGGGGGGGGGGGGTGAAACAGGGGTAGTAGTGGTGTTGGTGGTGGTGGAGGTAGTGGTGATGGTGGTGATGATACAGTGGTAGTGGTGTTTGTATTAGTGGTAGTGGTGATGGTATTGGTGGTAATGGTGATGGTATTGGTGGTAGTAGTGGTGGAAATAGTGATGGTATTGGTGGTAGTGGTGGTGGAAATAGTGATGGTAATGGGTGGTAATGGTAGTGGTAATAGTGATGTTATTGGTGGTAGTGGTGGTGGTAATAATGATAATGGTAATAGTGATAAGACAAGAGTTTATAACACATTACAAAATAACTACCACAAATTTACTCTAAAATTTCAATTACTGAGATCCATTCGTTTAAGGTGAGATTCTCTTGTTGGTAAATTGGAAGGCTACTGATTCCTCCTTAACTATACCAGGAAACAGACGCCCTCAATGGTACTAATAGGGGATCTGTTTCGTGGCATAGTTTGGAGGAATCAGAAACCTTCCAATTCACCAACAAGAGAATCTCACCTTAATATCCACTTTGTTAATTAATATATGGTGAATGAATGAAATAATTAAGAAAGGAAGGAAGGAAGGAAGGAAAGAAACACAGGCTGAAGAAGTAATGAAGGAAGGAATGATGAAGGAAGGAAGGAAGGAAGGAAACACGGGAAGGAGAGATGAATAGATGGATGAATGAATGAAGGAATTGATGAATGAATAAAAGAAGGAAGGAAAGAAACACGGAGGGAAAGAAGAAGGAAGGAAGGAAAGAAACAAAACAGGGTGAAGGAAGTAATGAAGGAAGATGGAAGGAAGGAAAGAATTAAGGAAAAAATGAATGAATAAAAGAAGGAAGGAAAGAAACACGGAGGGAAAGACGAAGGAAGGAAAGAAAGAAACACAGGGCTGAAGGAAGTAATGAAGGAAGGAAGGAAGGAAGGAAATAATTAAGGAAAGAATGAATGAATAAAAGAAGGAAGAAAAGAAACACGGAGGGAAAGAAGAAGGAAGGAAGGAAGGAAGGAAGGAAAGAACTAAGGAAAGAATGAAGGAAGTAATGAAGGAAGGAAACACAGGCTGAAGGAAGTAATGAAGGAAGGAAGGAAGGAAGGAAAGAAACACAGGCTGAAGGAAGGAAGGAAGGAATGAATAAAAGAAGGAAGGAAAGAAACACAGGCTGAAGGAAGTAATGAAGAAAGGAATGGATGAAGTAATGAAGGAAGGAATGAAGGAAGTAATGAATGAAGGAAGGAAGGAAAGAAAGAATTAGGAAAGAATGAATGAATAAAAGAATGAAATAATTAAGAAATGAAGGAAGGAAGGAAAGAAACACAGGATGAAGGAAGTAATGAATGAAGGAAGTAATGAAGAAGGAAGGAATAAAGGAGGACAGAAGGAAGGAAGTAAGGAAGGAAGGTGTGTTTGAGGTGTGGGTGTGGCCTGAGGGTTAAGTTGAGATGCCTCGGAACCAGCCATTTTGTCATTCATTGTTTTCTTCGTGTGTGTGTGTGTGTGTGTGTGTGTGT